>JALPQI010003727.1:0-42484 GCA_025490895.1 Thaumatotibia leucotreta | reverse complement strand
ATCTGCTTGCCGGTTGGTTAATTTGAAATGTTGCACTTTGACACTGTGATTCGTACCATATCTTTAAATACAAAATAACATTTTTTTTTCGTGCTAAATGTTGCATGTTTAGCATTTTTTGTGAAAAATAAAGTTATCAAACGTAATTATGTTTGACGCTGCGTGTAAAGATAAACATCTTTATGTTCAAATAGCGGCAGATCTTTAGTCTAAGTAGGCATTCATAAAAATGTCAGTATAATTGTTTTTTAATGATTTGGGAAAAAAATTCTACATTTAAGAACGAAAAGTTTGACAGTGGTTTGATTTCTCAGAGAAAAATCTGAAAAATGGCTGTATCAATTCCGATAAACAAACAGTATTCACTGTCATAATAGAGTCAAAATTTAATATTACACGAAGCTGAGAAACCAGCACAGTAGAACACCCGTCAATTAAGTTGACGGAAGTTTTTATTCAGAGTTCCTAAAGGGACATTTTTACGCACACGCTGTACATAACACTTTTTCCATAACCTTCCATTTATAAAAATGGATAATACTATATCATTGCGCATTAGCAATCATTTTCTGAAACAGTTTGGAAAGCTCACGATTTTATTAAAAATTGCACCTTATTGCTCAGTCTCAAATCCTGCATAATGTCGTCCTATTAGTTATTGTAAATATCAGCTATGCGCCACATATAATAGTCGATAGGTACCTAATCAATGTAATTAATTATCATTATCATGATAATTAAATTGAAACTACCAAAACTTGATTTCTGCAGATAGCTGGTATTTGCAGTAATAGGAAGATAAAATTAATGATGAACCTGAATATGACTGCACTTATTAATTCTCGATGAAACGCACATCCAATCCGGGTGAATCACCACAGAACGAAGTGGAACTGCCATTCATTTAAACCGCTTAATTAATATTTACTCTGTTATTGTGCCCTTTAATAACAATATTGTCAGATGCTTTTGTAAGCTGATCGCATTATGCAAATACCATTGTAGCGCGACACTGCTTATTTATTGCATTCTGGATTAATCAGACTTATATTTTCATTACGTCTTCAGTCACGTGCGAAGGAAATAAAAAGGCGTATTCTGTTGGCGCTGATGTTAAACTTTAACTCAAACGTTGAGATTTTTAAGTACCGATTGCCAAACTTATTCGACACCGCTTTCCTTAACTTTATCTTAGCCGTAACAACTGGTCAATATTTTTCGAGTAGGTAATTACAGTACAAATTAGTATACAGGGTGTAATCGATAAGTGTTTACAGCGTTAGCACACCTCCGCCGCGGAACTGAAGTAGCGAAACCGCTGACATTTCGCCATAGTTTGTCCGTTGTGAGACGAGCGGAACAATAGCGAAACTGCCTGTTCTAACGCGTTGAACTGACGATGCATATATCTCTCTCTCTCGCGGAACATTGGCGATCTGCTCCGACGTCGCGCATACCTCCGCGACTATTCCGCCACTTTTTGAAGTTTCGCGTTTGTTTCGCAAGCGAGTTGTGGCTGTCGACAGATTTCTCATGGCGGTACAGTGAAAAATTGTAGAAATAGACATTGAATTCACCGAAAAACTAATACAAGAGGTCAGAAACAGACCTATAGTTGCCGATTTCTAAGAATGAACTTTTGATCAATCTTTATACTGGCAAAAATTAATTCTTCGAAATCGGCAACTATATAATATACTAACTTAGTAATAAGGACTATAAAAACTACTCCCTAAATTTCGTAATGTCCCGCTTTAACGGGCTGTATAGTTCTTCAAAACTTTGTGGAGTCATTCAGAAATATGGATAAAAACGATCTTCATGTGACTCAAATTCTTTACATAATTGGTTTTCGCCTAACTGTTTCATCTTCTTATTATAATCTCGTGCACCCAGATTCTACATCTATAAATGTTAATGTAATTTTTTCTTTCTTCTTTCGTCTTCTTCGGATTCTGAAAGCGATGACATTTGGTTTCTATTGCTGGAATAACACTAACGATCGCGTAGGAACGTTTCGCCGCGAGCCGCGAAACTAGAGTGCGATTCCGCGGCATGTGTAGTAACGTTTCCCCGCGAAACTTGTGTTGCGGTTTCGCGTTCTCGCTTTCGCAGCGGAGGTGTGCTAAAGCCCTTACAGGCCATAATTCCGTAAATATGAGAGATATCAGAAAATGTTTAACTGATATCGAAAGTGCGTTACGCAACGAGTAAAATTAAATTAATAACCTTTTCTAAATAGACGAAGTAATATTAAAAATACTAACTTAAAACGCTCCCATACATTTAGTATGACGACTTACATCCTTAAAGAATGTCGGGTTTCGTAAGAGATAAAATTGTTAGAGATTCGTTATTTGTACGAATACATTGTAATAAAATAAAAATACTACCGTTTATGAAATAATTAATCTAACATTTATTATTAAATAAAAAAATATTCGTATTAAAGTAGTCTTTGAATGAACGGTTACGTACTAAATGTACTGAAGGGTTTGAAGTTAATATTTGAGATATTTCTGATTTTATTTCAACAAAGTTATTAGTGTAATTTTACTCATTGGGTAATGCACTTTCGATATCAGTTCAAAATTTTCTGATATCTCTAATATTTACGGAATTATAGCCTGCAAACACTTATCGATTACACCCTGTAGTTACCCTGATTAAAAAACAGATCTATTTGTGACAAATACATATTAGTTTAGCAGCTTTCTTCTTCCTTCTAGACCATATCCCTTTAATTTGTCCGCAATATCCAATGCGCACGGTTTTATGCTGCATTTTTATCTAAGCAGGCTTCTTTTAGGTATTTTTCGACCATCGTCCACCAAGTCGAGGGTTGTCTACCACGGGAACGTTTTGTGGTCGGTAAGGAGAGGGCAAGCTTGACCATGTGGCCGTCGGAGAGTCTTTGAACATAGCCATACCACGTTAGGCGTTTTTTTTCACCTTATCTACAATTGGGGCAACTTTACAACTTCCTCTTATGTACTCATTCCGGACTTCAAAATATTAGTTTAGCAGCATGAAAAATTATACACCTTTTCCCGAAAGCTACAATTCATTTCATATTAGAATTACTACTGTTAGCTACTATCACGAGGAGCTTAGAATCGTTTGGCAACCTAATACCCAGAATTATCTGACCTTCGATACATTTTCTGTAATAACCTACAAAGTGATGAGTTTTGTGCGGAAGTGGTAAATTTTTTGTCAGATCGAAATTTTGGAGGGCCATTGATACTGAAAATACGAAATGCAGGTGAAAAGGAAATTCGTAACTTGTGTCGATTTAAAACAGTTCCTTCGGTCGTGTTGATCGCAACAATAAAAAGCTGGCGTTTCTAAAGCAAATATAAAATCATGAATACAGCTGCCAGCGTCACCTCGTACCTAACACCCGAAGTAATTTTTCAACACGGGTGCGACGTGAGCATTTTGTTCCTCCCGTGAACTCCGCTGGGGGACAAAATGCTTTTATTTTTTCCTTATTGCGCCCATCGTTGATGTTGTTTAAGTTAGTACCTTAAAAAATAAAGAACTGAACGATGAGTGAACTGCAGCAGTGTTATTCACTAAGGAAACCGCCTTGCTGTCAGCGCTGTGTCAGTGCTGCGGCAGCGTCGAGCCTAAAAATGGTATTCACTAATGTACTTTAAACGACACTAGTGCTCGGCGACGAATGCGGCGTGAGCTGGAACTACATTGCGTCGAAAGTTTGACGTTTAATGTATGAACTTCGTATTCTCTAACGAAAAACAGCGACGAACTCGCCCACAAGCTCGTTCACAGCCTCGATTCCTAATGTCAAATCAAACAGCTAGGATTTTAGACAAGGCTGTCTCGACATCGAGCTCGTTGACGAACGCAGCGTCGAATGTGTCAATAAGAGAATAGCATAGCAGGCAATTTGTGTTATCTTATAAAAAATAATATTCATTGAGGCACATGGTCACAAATGCCGCAATGATACATAGCCCACCAGGACCACCACTATCAGCCTATATTACCCATAGTTCACTGCTGGGCAACGGCCTCTCCTATTACCTATGCATATGAACGCATTAGGAGGTAAATGCCCGTAATCGCCACGCTAGGCAAGCGGGATGGCAATCACAGTAATGTATCCAATATGATGACGCTGCTGCCCATCATCAATCTTTGATAAATATTTAAAATGTCAATGACACTTTAGTACTTTAATCGGCTCTTGCAAAACCCACGGGAAGAGTTGGGCTGGTGACAAATATATTCTTACTGCCGTCACCACACGGCTAACAATAACGAACCAAATTCATTCATTTTTGATTCCTAATTCCACAATCGTTTTTGCATGGCATCCTCGTAGCGAAACAAGAACAAGAATTAGGGTAACTTGAAAGGAGTTTATATCAATAAATGAGCCAAGTTTTAATATTATGTGCCTCTCGACTTTGTATTTTGTTTACGAGTTTTGTTGGTAAACTTATCTATGGTCGGGCGTTAAGAAAATTGTGATCTCTAACTTTACTGTCGTGATAAAAATTACTTGTGTAATTTGGTATTTCGCAAAGATAATAAAGAATATTTCAAGATAGCACGAGGGCTTACATACTTTCCGCACAAATAACAGGGTGATTTAAGAAATCGTAAAATATGAATGTAACCTACGACTGATCAAATACAATTTTCTTTTATTAAAGTCGTCTTCAAACATAACGATGTCATGTGGTCTACAAAACGCTTACATATATTATTAAAGAAGCTGAAGTTTATATAAAATCATGTTATCACATAGCTTAAATACAACTACAATGGTTCTAAAATTGTAATGCGCCTAAAGTACAACCATCTACTACAATTCCTATTGGTAGCAGGGATCGGAACCGGTTTTTTAGAAAAACCTCGATATAGCTCAATATTTTAAAATGTTTTACGCTTTTTATGTAGTATTCAACATTTTATGTAATTATTAGCATCATATTTTTCAATTACTCCATTAACAAAAAAATTATAAACCGAAGAACGAAAAAGAACAGAATTCGAACCGTTCTTTTGTATGGAGTAAAAACCGTTATCCGCTCCCTGATTGGTAGGTTACTCTCACTGTAGAGTAAGGTCTGTGGGTATGCCATTTCTCTTTAAATTTGACGAATTTAATGTAACCTCCTCGCAATTTTTTCTATACGAGTTCTCTATCTATTTCAAATACGATTAAAAATTATTAAAAACAATCTCTTTATTATATACGACTCCTTCCATTTTGTTTTATTGTACACGAGTAGAAACGTTTTTGTAATGAATAGTCTGATAGGTTTTTCATAACCTACAACACTGAAAGATTGAATTAAATAATTAAAATAATATTGTCGGTTCAAATCCAACAACCACTGTCGTTTGTATATTTTTCGGTGTGACTTAAAAATACATTAAAACGTAAAACCTCCAGAGGCACTGTTAAATCGTGCAGAAACAAAGTTAGTGAGCTGATAAACCGTACTTTGTTATGAACTAAGAGGTGATTTTTTCTACCTTTCATGCCACCAGCAAAAGCAAAGCAAGTAAAACGCTTTTTACAAACGTACTTTTCACGTTTTCCGCTTTCATACTTACTTGTACCTAATAATTATTTTTTTTGGTAAGAATATAGAAATATCTATCTATATCGAAAAATCTTTTAGCAGAAAATACTTTAGTAAGTTAAGTTTGAAACTCAAAACATCAAATTATTCCGACATTGTAAAAAGATTCAAATAAAATGACTGGTTTTTAGGGCTCCGTACCCAAAATGGCGAAACCGAAACCCTTATAGATACGTGATGTCCATCTGTCACAGTCGAAATACTCGGAGACTACTACAGTAATGAAATTTGATAAGGATATATGTGTTGTATGAACGGCTACAAAATTATGATACTAAATAATAAAAAAATGGATTGGTCATGGAGCCCTTCATGCATGTAACTCAGGGATGTTTTTGATGTACATATATAATTATGTGGCCTATCAATGGAAAGGCCTTTTAAAATGATGTAAATGTTTCTAGATTTTTTTTCCATGAGCGAACCGAGTTAAATACTTTTTTGTTTGATCGAAGTATCTCTTATTTTTTGTATTTCCTGCTACGGAACCCTGTTTGCGCGGAAGTCTGAATCGCACTTGGCCGGTTTTTTATATAGCTTATACACGAATATTTTTATAACTGTGTAGGAAGCCTACTTAAAATATCTACTCAATCGATCCGCCTCTCAGTGTTTAAACAGTGACGTTTGTTTGTGTATGAAACAGGAACAGAGTAACTGTGGAATAGGTGAGTAGGCAGAAGATTGATTGCTTTTTAGTGTCAGAGTATTTTTAAAACTTAGCTATTAATATAGGTAGGCCTCATCATTAACTTCTTGATAGTCCGACGATAGGATATTATTGTCCAAAACGGAAATGCTTCTAACTTTCCGCCAATTTGAATATTATGTACTCTTTGGGCAATCAATTAATCGAGTCTTCTGTTTACTCTTAAGTTTTTTTGTCAATCTACCGCATATCTATTTTTTTGGACTAGTTCTTTGTATGTATTTCTTTGGTGGAACGCTCTGTAAAGAGTACCTATAGCCGTGAATGGAAGGCTGAACTGCCTTTGACGAGAAAATGGTTTTCCTTTTGCTCGAATAATTGTCTTTACAGACGATGTAATTTCGCCAAATATTCGCCCCTAAAATAGTCGTGGTTTTACAGAATGAAAAAAAAGAAAATCATTTTTATTTTTTTTACTAAACTAGTCGTCCGATTTTCTTGAAATTTTTATGTTTTGTAGATGTCTAAGGACGTTAATTGAAAAAAAATCAACATTGAATTTTATGTTTACTCTAAAAAAATTTTTTTTTAATCTCTCTTTAGTCGTTGATTTCATTACTGAAGGTCGTGTCCGTCTGAAATTTCCTGACGACTTCTGTCACCAATCGCTTCCATCCCATCCTGTCCTCGGCCTTCCTCATGGCGGCGGTCACAGTGAGGCCTGTGAGAGCAGTGACTTGGTCGGACCATCGGGTAGGAGACCTGCCCCTTAATCGCTTGCCGTCTACTTTCCCAACAACTACAAGTTTTTCCAGATTGTCGGGTTCACGACGAGCTATGTGGCCAAAATAACCGAGGATCCTTTGGTAGCTTCGAAGGGTAGATGGCGTTCGCGTCGTGTAAACATTGGCTCTGCGATTATTTCTGTTTTAAAAATATATTTAAGTATAATTTGAAGTGAAATATATGTGAATCTTAAAACAAATAGTGCGATTCAAAAGTGGTATTATTATTCTAGGGTTAAAGGACCTATTCACCACAAAAAAGTGCTAATTCAAAACAATGATATACAGACGATAAATGACAAATTGACAATATAGTAACGTGCAAACAAAAAGTGATTAATCGTTCGATATTAATATGAACAAAGACATTCTTACTTGACATCTAACTTTGGTTACGAACATATTTTTGTGCAAATTTAATTTTGTGCCAAATAAAAGAAGGTAGACTTACTTGCGGTTAAACCGAGCAAAGCAAAGTTTATCATGTATCCAACTACCGGACTTAATGACTGAAAGTGCATACAACAATTTCGCCCACTTGTTGCAAGATCAAATGGCCTAGTGGCTCAGACAGTCACAGAACTTTACGAATTTGTACTGAGTTCGAATCCAGTGAACAATTAAACTTTTTGTATTTTTTTTTTGTGTTATCAAGTAAAACGAGTGGTAGAGGGTTCAAATCCTACAGACGCTTTGAATTTTTTTTTATTTGTTTTTTAATATTCTTTTTTCTTACTGCAACTACAAGCACATTACAAAAATGTCTCAAAATTGTAATCAATGTAAGGAGTGCCTTAACGACAACGATGTACTCCAATGTTCAAAGTGTAAAAAGTCTTCACATTCACACTGCGCTATAAAGTCATCAAAGTTGTACCAGCTCATGACAGTGGAAAGCAAAAAATCCTGGATATGTATACAATGTCGCACAGCAAAAAGTACAAATGGTGTTTTAATCAAGAAGCAATTGGCCAGCTCAACGAAAAAAATCGACGATACGAGTAATAATGTTACAATGAGAAAGAAAAATATGGTTGTCAAGAACCCAACAAGCACGCCGCCTGCAAAAACTTCACCCACCGTGACAGCGAACGAATACAAAAAGGAACATCTCGATAAGTGCCATCAACTGGAAACCTCTATAGTTAAATTGTGTGACGACTATCCCCTTAATACTCCACTTAGTACGCCACAGACTTCAACGTCCCCAGCTTCTGAATACAAAGAAAATGAAGGAATAAACGAGGACTGCCAGCGACAGCAAATATTGGTATTTGCATTGGGATCTAGCGACTCTCCGATAGAAAACGCATTAACTTCGCAATCAGTAAAAACCGCACCTTTTGTAGGTGAAAATCAAGACGAAGTAGATAAACTGGACGCAAGTCAACAAAACGAAATCCCGTTAGTCAAATCCAGGTCCAATGAGTCGTTAGTCCAAGGACACGACTCTTCACTAACTTCCGAAGACGACACAATGTCCAAAAGCCTGGACATAACTGATATTGGAGTTATATCGGAGTTGAAAGCTGAAATTGAAAAGTTAAAACTTGACTTGTCTATAACTGATAATGAACTTCAAAATGTCATCATTGAAAAGAACGAATGTTTCCGTCAAAATGAGAAACTCTTGCGGGAAATTTGCACTCTTAAAAATATATGTATGTCCCCGCAGCAGTCAAGGAAATCCCGGAAAAGTTTATCACGTAGCCCGATAACCAACTCTGATCTTTAATCTGAACATTCGATTAAAGTTAACGCCATGGAATGTCAGATCAACGAGCTGCAGACAGAGCTACTAAGATCCCATGAAGAGCTTTCAAGACTCCAGCAAATTATTAAAGTACTGGAACAAACGCAAGAACTTGATAAAAAATCATATCAAACAACAAGGATTAATATGGAAAAAAACGCATTATTTAACCCGTCTTCAGACACACCTGATCCTACAAGTAGTACTAAAGTTAACCCTTCTGTTAAATGTAAACCAATTACAGCAAAGTCTCAAAAAAATCGATTGATTTTAGCCAGTAACATTAGAAATAGCAATGTTGCAAACATTATGAAAAATGAATCAATTGATAATTACAACTATTGCCACTTTGTGTCACCTGGTGCAGGCATTACTCATTTAATGGACGAAATTCTATCTCATGTAAAGTGCTTAACTTTGTCGGACTACTACGTTATACTTGTTGGGGAAGAAAACTTTTATGAGAATGAAAATTATAATGAGCTTGTTGAACGTATTGCTGAAACTGTAAGTCAGATTGAAAATACAAATGTGATTGTCGTCTGTCCTACTTATATTCGTGGCAAACCTCTGTATAACTTTCGGATTGAATTATTTAATAACTTGCTACATAACAACAAGAAACTTCACGAAAGGCATTTTACTTTTGACTCTAACCTGGACCTGACCTTTGAAATGTTTTCAGTAAATACTGGTCGTATTAACAAATTGGGAATGAGAAATATTTTAGGTCATATAAGTAGATTTATTACGAGCAATCCGATAGCAAAACAGCTTCCCGAGGAAACACCACACACAGGGTCATCTAGTACTTTTTTAGAAAATCCAACGGTGTAGATAATAATAAGCAAAAGCAGAATCAATTTAAATTAATTCATCAGAACATTCAAGGTTTGTCCGCCAAGTTATTGGAATCTGAATTGTGTTTTGAAAACTTTAGTTATGATGTTGTTTGCTTAACAGAACACTGGCAAAATGATTTTGAATTGGCAATGTTAAACTATAAAAATTATTCGTTGGCTAGTTCATTTAGTCGTCAGTCTGCCATTCATGGAGGATCGCTGATATTACTACGAAAAAATATTAAATTTAAACAGCGTGATGACATAGTGAGAAAGTCAATAGAACGAATAATAGAATTGGCCTGCGTGGAACTACAAGAATTCATTATATTAAGCGTATATAGACCCCCAAGTTATCAAAATTATTGCAATTTTGAATCAGTTATGGAAGATGTACTTACCATTTTATTAAGAACAAAGAAAAAAATTATTGTATGTGGAGATTTTAATATTAACATTTTAGATATTAACAACTTATTGTCTTGTAAATTACTAAATTTGTTTAAATCGTTTAATTAAAAAAATACATTTTTTGAGCCTACCAGAATAACATCTTCCTCAGCTACATGCCTAGATAACAGTTTTGTTAATTGTGAAATATCTTCCCAAAAAGTTGTAAACATAATGCGATCGGACCATTCAGGACAGGAAATAATCGTCAAAAATAAATTATTAGAAACCCAAGTTCAAATAAAATCACGTCCAATAACACATCACCGGTTACAGAAGTTTAACGACAGAGTCCATCAGCAATTGTCACATATGGATATGACGTTGTTAAATTTTACTAGCGATATGCTGTACTAAAGCCTTTTTTCTAAACTAAGTGGAGAATTCGAAAAAACTTTCCCAGTCAAAGTTATGACAGTGAACCATAAACATAAGTTTAGCGACTGGGCTACGACTGGCATTCGTAAAAGTAGAGAGAAAATGTTTGAACTATATGAACTCAAGAATACAATCCAAACAGAGAAATTTAATGAATACGTTAGATGCTACTCAAAAACATTTAGAAAAGTATGTTCGGCAGCTAAGTCAAATTTTATTAATAATAAGATCAAAACTTCTAGTAACAAAGTTAAAACTATTTGGAATGTAATCAAACAAGAAACCGGGAAAGTTAAGCACTTAAATAAGAAATTTGCATTGAGTACATCACATCAAATGGTGAAATCAATTCAGATATGGAAGTAGCTCAGGAATTCGAATCATTTTTTACTAACATTCCAGTCAAAGCTACTGCGGGTCTTAATTCATCTCCTTGTAAAGCCAAAGAGCTACTTCATATGCATGTATATCAATGCGAGTCTAGATTTAAATTTGAATATATCAGTCCTGAAACAATTGTGAAAACGTTCAAACAAATAAAAGTAAAAAATACTGAAGACTTGTGGGGCATGTCTGTAAAAGCTTGTGCTGCCATTATTGTTACAGTCGCTCCTTATTTGGCTCTAATTTTTAATAAATGTGTTGATGAAGGTAATTTTCCTGATCTAATGAAGGCAAGTAAAGTAATACCGCTGTTTAAAACTGGTGATGCCAAAGACCCTAGTAACTATAGACCAGTTTCTGTTTTACCGGTGCTTAGTAAAATATTTGAAAAAATAGTTTCAATGCAAATGATTAGACATTTTAAGGAACATAAATTGTTTCATCAACAACAATATGGCTTCACCAAAGGGCGCTCTACCACAGATGCAGGAACTAAATTAATTAAAATTGTCTATGAAGCTTGGGAGGAAAAGAAGGATGCGATCGCCGTCTTTTGTGACTTATCAAAGGCATTTGATTGTGTAGATCATCTTACGCTGCTAACGAAGTTATGTTACTACGGAATTAAAGACAAAGCTCTAGAATTAATCAAATCTTACTTATCAAGTAGAATTCAAAAGGTATTGGTGAATGAAGCTAAGTCGTTAGGATCTGAGGTTAAGATGGGGGTCCCCCAAGGATCAATATTGGGTCCTCTTCTAGTTTTGATTTACATAAATGATCTTCCATTTATGGCAGAAAAGCTAACTAAAATAGTTCTTTTCGCAGATGATACTTCATTTATTTTTAAAGTCAATAGAACTTCTCAGGATATCAATAACATAAATAATACGCTACAACTAACTCATGAATGGTTTACAGCTAATAACCTTGTCTTAAATACGAAGAAAATCAAGTTCGTACACTTTAAATTACCTAATGTTAAACATAACGTACAAGGTCTACATATAAATAATGAAACATTAGAAGGTGCTGAAAATATATTTTTTTTGGGAATTACTTTAGATACAAAACTACAATGGGGACCTCATATTATAGCTCTCTCAAAAAAGTTAAGCTCAGCTGCGTACGCTGTGAAAAAGATACGACTGCTTACAGACATAAATACCGCAAGGATGGTTTACTTTGCCTACTTTCACAGTGTCATGAGCTATGGTATATTGCTATGGGGTAGAGCTGCCGATATTGAAGCTATATTTATTCTACAAAAGAGCGCAATTCGAGGAATTTATAACTTAAAAAAACGGGCCTCCCTAAGAGAACTCTTTAAAACTACTGGAATCATGACCGTGCCCAGTCAATATATTTATGAAAACATTATGTATGTAAGAAAGAATCAAGCGCTATTTTCTAGAGGATGTGATGTTCATGAGATAAATACCAGAAATAAATTTAAGTTGTTAGCAGCAAGGACTAGACTAAGTAAAGTAAAAAAATCTTTTGTTGGCCTCTGTACCTGTTATTATAATAAAATACCAGATCCTATTTTAAACTTGTCTGAAAATAAATTTAAAGCGCTGGTAAAACAGACATTAACAAAGAAGGCGTATTATAAGTTGGACGATTATTTAACGGACAGCGATGTATGGTCAAAATAATTCTATTTTAAGTTGACTGGATAATTTATTTATTATTATTATATTGAAATTAAAATTGAAATTATAAATATGTCAATGGGGAATATGTAATTAATGAATTTATGTAATAATTTTAATGTAACAAAATGAATGATGTACCTATACTATGACGTTCAAAAAGTATTCTATATGGATTTATTTTGAATAAATGATTTTGACTTTTGACTTTTTACTTTTAGCAGGTGGTGGATAGCCTTGTCCGGATCTTAAGCTGTTGAAGGATGAAGACGTTTGTCCTCTTGGCTGTCCATGGGATGCGAAGCATCCGTCTCCAGCACCACATTTCAAATGCCTCTATTTTCTTTCGTTCTGATGTCCGGATTGTCCATGCTTCTGAGCCATAGAGAAAAATCGAAAAGACCAGTGTTCTTATAATTCTCATCTTGGTGTTGTTAGAGACTTTTCGATCTTGCCATATTCGCGTCATCTTACTCATGGCAGACTTGGCCATTTGAGTTCTCCTACGGATTTCTCTTTCGCTTCCCCCCTGGTCAGTAAGTAGTGATCCCAGATATATAAACTCACTGACAAACTGTACGTCAGTAAGTTCTCCAGTCCTTGTGAGTTGTCCAGCTCGGTCTACGACCATAACCTTCGTCTTCGCACTGGTAATTGAGAGACCAACCAGATTGCTCTCACGCTCAACTCTGCGGAACAACTCACCGAGTTCCTTTTCTGAGGTCGCAAAAAGGGTGGTGTCATCTGCGTATCTTAGGTTGCTAATCTTAGTACCCCCTATCGAGATGCCTCCTTCCCAATCTTCCAGGGCTCTTCTCATTATATGTTCGCCATATATGTTAAAAAGAATGGGAGAAAGAATACACCCCTGTCGTACACCTTTAGCAGGCTTAAAAGGGTCGGATATGACACCATTCACTCTTACCATGGACGTTCCATCCGCATAGAAGTTAGCTATCAGTGCTATTAGATGCCTCGGTACACCCATGTCTAGGAGAATCTCCCACAAACAATTCCACTGTACACAGTCAAATGCTTTGGAGTAGTCTATAAAGCACATCAACATTGGAACGCAGAACTCTCGGCTTTTTTCAATAATCTGCCTCACGTTTACTATCTGCTCCCTTGTGCCACGGCCCTTGACAAACCCTGCCTGCTCATTTGGTATCTGCCATTGCAAAAATGATTTCAGCCTCTCATTGACTATGTACAGCATGACTTTACTGGCGTGAGATATTAAAGCCACCGTCCTGTAGTTCCCACAGGTCCTGGTTGATCCCTTCTTGTGGAGTGGTACGAGTAGAGATTCCCTCCAGTCAGTAGGCCAACTGGCAGTTTGCCATACCCGGTTGCATAGGTCTAGCAAGATTCTGATGCCTTCGTCTCCGATATTTTTGAGCTCTTCGGCAAATATTTCATCCCTGCCAGGAGATTTGTTACACTTTAGTTTTCGCAATGCGTTCCTGACCTCAGATTCGATGATATTAGGTTCCAGGCAATCATTTCCCAATACTAATGTTGTTCGGTTGGCTCTTGATTCGTTTTCGTACAGACTTTCGCAGTATTCACGCCATCTCTCAGTGACTTGGTCAATTTCTGTCAGTAGCTTCCCTCTTCCGTCTTCAATAGCCCAAGTCCTTGGTTTTAACTCCCGCGTAATACTCTTGACCTTCATAAAGAGATCTTTTGTATGGAAAGTCTGTGCGTGATCTTCTATCTCCTGACAGATAGAGTTCAAGTGATTATTATAATCCCTTCTACATAGACGTTGGACTCTTGCTGATAACTCTCGATATTTCTGGCCGTCCAAATTAGCACCGCCTTTAAGGAGTGTTTTCCTCTCAAGTATGGTATTCCACGTTTCTACTGTTATCCATTCCTTTTTTGGGCGGTTCCCTGCCTGACTCTGACAATCCTTTCTCGTTAATAACAGCAGATCCTTTACGCCTTTCCAGTGTGAGTCTATATCAGGTTGGTCACTAATTTTCAGGCCCTTTGCTTTTTCCTTGATACTGCTGCTATAAGCGGTCAACTGTTCTGGAGTCGGTCTTCTTAGAGGTTTCTGTAAGTTTCGATAACACCTCTTCAGCCTCACACTCAGCTGGACCACCAACAGCTTGTGGTCGCTTCCACAATCAGCTCCTGGGTAGGTTTTTGTATTGCTGATACTAGATCTCCATCTTTTACCTATAGCGATATAATCTATTTGATTTCTAGCCCGATCTCCTGGCATTACCCTGGTGTACAGCCTCCTTGGGTGGTTTTCAAAGCAAGTGTTCATTATGGTCAGAGCGTTTTCTGTACAGAACTGCAGCCATCTTTCCCCTCTCTCATTCCTCTGTCCTAGGCCATATCTTCCTACCACATCCCTCAGATGGTCGTCAGCTTTCGTGGATCCTACTTTCGCGTTGAGGTCTCCCAGAATTAACGTAATCTCCCTTTTGGGTAGCTCCCTCAATGTGTCTTCCAGCTGTCGATAAAAAGCTTCAATGTCTTCTTCTGACGATGCAGACGTAGGAGCATATACCACCACTAAGTTCAGTCGACATGGTTTAGAGTTCAACTTTAGCGTTATTATGCGGTCACTGACGGGATTGTATCCTAAGACTGCTTTGTTTACGTCCCCGGATAGAGAGACTGCAACTCCATTCTTGCTCTCCTTCTCGGGGCCCGAGAAATAAAGGGTGTGACCAGATGCTGTTGCATAGTACCCCGAACCTCTTTTATGCGTCTCTGTTAATGCCAATATTTCCAGGTTGTACCCATTTTGTTCCTTGCCTATAACCTCCTCTTTGCCCGGTTGAATCATGCCTCGGACATTCCATGTTCCTACCCTGATCGTCTTTCGAAGTTGTGTTCGGTGTTCCGGCACTATTTTGTCACCAGTAACATTCTGTCCAAGCTGCGCCTGATGAGTCACAGCAGCAGGGCCAGTAGTACATTTCACACCAGGCGACCTGGACTCGCCATGGCGCCGGGTGGAAGCCGGATCGCATTCCATCGCTCTTACTCTCTTGTGTACTTTCATAACGGATTTCCAGGGAAGATAGTGCAGTGGTTTCCCCTTGCCTTCTGCACCAGACCTTTTAGGGGAGATTTAGGCCCCATGGCCGCTGAAGCCACATCCAACGGAGTTGGGGTAATGGTTATACCGCCACTTGCTCGGTCGCCAGAGCCTCGTTGGTTCTCTAGCAGGGCTCTTTTTTAATAATCGAAAAAAAAAGTTTTTAAGCTTGCAGAGAGGCGACACCTACCAATATTATACATTTTATGAGCCATTTAATACTCTACCACATATATTTTTTCCAAAAAATTTCACTCGGATCAACAGGTTCAAAAAAACGAAATTGTAACACCCCATATATAGGGCATCCCACGATTTTTGAAAAATATGTATGGAAAAAAAATATCGCAACGTCGGAGAAAAAACACCTTAATTATGGTGAATGAACATCTTACTGAAAGAAAACTTCATTTTTTATTTTTAAAACTGAATAAAACAGCATTCAAATTCTTTTGTTAATTTTTGAAAAAAATTACCAATTAAGGTATATTTTCTACGACAACGCGATATTTTTTTTCATACAATTTATTTATCAAAAAAATTAAAAAGTTTTAATGCAATTTTATTAAGTCTAAAAATAAAATGAAGTCTTTATTCAGCAAAATACGGTATCTATGATATTGAAGATACTTTTCCTCCATGTGGCATTGCCGTGGGACGCCCTGTATAATTGTATATGGGGTGTTACAATTTTGTTTTTTTGAACCTGTTGATCCGAGTGAAATTTTTTGAAAAAAATATGTGTTAGAGTATTAAATGGCACATAAAATAAATAATATTGGTAGGTTTCGCCTCTAGGCAAAAATAAAAAAATAATTTGGAATATAAAAAAAAAATTTAGCTTAAACATAAAATTCAATGTTGATTTTTTTTTCAATAAACTTATTTAGACATTACAAAACATATGAAAATTTCAAGAAAATCGGACGACTAGTTTAGTAAAAAAATAATAATAATGATTTTCTTTTTTTTTAATTATCTGTAAAACCACGACTATTTTGGGGCGAATATTTGGCGAAATTACATCGTCTATAAAGACAATTATTCGAGCAAAAGGAAAACCATTTTCTCGTCAAAGGCAGTTCAGCCTTCCTTTCACGGCTATACTCTTTCTGATCACCAATTACGCAAATCGGGTGATTAAAATCTTCAAATTTCCATACCGTGTATACTCTAGCTCGGACTTTTGAAGAGACAAGAACTTCACGGACATCATGATGAACCAGATATATTATGGGTAAGTGGTACCAAGCAAAAGCAACTACTTAAAAATAAAATCAACTCCCGTTCTCCGCTCTGTTACAGTTTAGAAAGAAGAAAATGGTGAACGTTTGGTTTTTTTTTTTGTATGAATGAAATTAGTAAAAATGAAAATAAAATTGTAAGAAGCGACAGAATAAATTTGCTACTAATGTGTACTAGTTCAAGCGCCCACGGTAATAAATGTGGAAAGAAAAAAAAAATTACAAGTTTTTCTCCATCACAGTTTTTTATCCAATAAATTACGTAACCAAGCACGTAGTTACACTTACAAAAAAAATTTGGTAATGTACACGCCAGGAAAAAAAATCTGGTAAACATTAAAACAGAACTAAAGAACTTCGTACACCTCAGTAGCTGAAAAACCAAGAAGAAAAGACAACAGAAAGCAAAAGGAAAATAAAAAAAAAAACGTTTCACAAAATAGGCCACAAACATGCACTAACTACTAGCTACAAAGAAAAAACAGAATCCGATACGTATTAACCACGTGAAAGGGCGCCAGTGTCCCGTCTGAGCGTTCTGACCTACTAAGTACCCACCAGGATTGGGATTCTAATAAATGAGTAGGCAGAAAAAACGGTCAAAATAATTTATTCCACGGTAGCTCAGTGGGTAGAAATTTAACAAGTGCGTGGGTATGTGCTAAATACGTAAATTGATCGGATTCCGTTATTCCTGAGCAGCCGAAGTACTCCCCTGAAGGTGCCGAGTTGTAGGCGAGGCGTTTCTAGACGGCGCTGAGTTCAGCGCTGCTCGGAATCGGCGTTACGCTGAGTCGGGAAATGGGCCAGGATCGAAGCGCAGGCAGGCGACAAGCAGGGAAGCCGATTTAGGTCACCCTGGACCTTGGACCCCAATTTGGGGTACACTATTAAGTATAATTAAGCACACACAGTGACAGAAAAGGTTGAGGAACACGTAGGGACGAAGTTAAAATTCGATTACGGAACACGTTATAGAGCCGTAGCAGAGATCGATATTTATAAAACAACGTGCGTTCTACTCAACTCCAATAGCAGAATGAATGAGCGTTGAGCGCGCGACAAAGCGCATACGATCTTGCATTCACTCAAGTACTCGCGAATGCAATAGATAACGTTTGAACGAGTAAATGTTATTATTTACTGCTGCGCGGCATATTCGAATTAATCAGCGTGTTGGTGTTTTTTATAATTCTAAATGTTTAGATTTCAGTCGTATTGTAAGTTATAGTGGTTATTATTAGTTTAAGTTAATATTCTTATTTATAACATAGCAGTTAGATAGATATAAGTTTATTTTAGAGA
Organism: Thaumatotibia leucotreta; assembly: GCA_025490895.1. Lineage (NCBI taxonomy): Eukaryota > Metazoa > Arthropoda > Insecta > Lepidoptera > Tortricidae > Thaumatotibia > Thaumatotibia leucotreta. Next base: position 24,351 of record JALPQI010003727.1, on the reverse strand, counting down.
AATATGTACGTATAACGTTACAATTTCTACGGCTTTTTCCACTCTTTTGACCTGGGGTGTATAATGTGTATATACATAAATATCTGCAGCCTAAACACTCAATTCTTTTGAGCTGAATTTCTCGCCAGATATTCACCAGAGCAGTAAAGGTAATATTTATGGAAGTTGGAAGCGCCACGCCGCCCGCCATATGCTGCCACTGTTGCGATCCTCAAATCTTTTTGTCCCTCGTTCTCTCCGAAATGATATCTCTATTTTATACAGTGTCAGTGCTGAAACATAAAACGTGATAAAGGTTTATTCAATATAGCTAAATCCTAAAATATTTAAGAATTTACAAAGTTGTAATACACGATATCTTTTCCAACAAACTTTAGTCTCAAGTTACCGATATATTTTGTTTTGAAATCACAGCTTTCAAGTTAGTTAGGTGTACCTATAAAATTATGATTCGTTGTATAGGTATATACTGTTTAAGAGTCTTCAATAACCATTTTTTTACAATAAAAAGTATTCAGGTAAACGTAAATCAGTGCTAGCTTATTTTATGTAGTACTTATAATTAAAAAAAATAGCTATATAACTCCGTAGCCTAGTTGGTAGTTCGAGCTCACGAAGCTAGAGGTTCGGGGTTCGAATCCTGGCGAGGAACTATGACGAGGATTAATTTTTACATCACACATATTTGTTTCTTGGTGATGCTTGTTTTCTATGTAATATTCCATATTCCATACATACTTACTGGGAAAGGCATACGTCAGGGTCGCGTTTTATAAAGTTACAATTTACAATTTTGCTTTTGCCTCTCCTTCTAGCCTAACGTGCGTGCGTTATAGAGAGGCAAATAGCAAAATTGTAAAATGTAACCTTATAAAACGCGACTCTGGCAGTCGACTGAGATAGGCAGATAATGTGACATAAATATTATTCGAATATAATACAAGATGTCGAGCATTGGTATGGTATATTTAGCTTATGGTATGTGTAACCGTGTAACCTAGGTTATGACATAAAGAAAGAAATAAATAAATAAATAAAAAAAGACAATTTACTTAATAACAAGATTCTCCTTTGTTGCTAAGCTGCGATAGTTTTCGAAACAGAATTTTAAGACTACATAATTTAGTTTTCTTTAGCTAAAATAATCAGTTTCTTCATTTTGAATTTGAAACAACATTTTTATTCGACCTGAAGTCGCAGGTTTATTTTCAATTGTGAGATGAAAAATACAACTTGCAGAATCTAAATAATATTTACTTTACACTGACTTTGATATCTCAAAAGTTTTATTAAATATTTTATAAGATGGAGCACGTAGTAAAGTTGATACCAATGTAATAATATTTTAACAATTCTTATACCTTCAAACGAGTAACACTATTTATTTAGGTACCTCAGGGATGTCAGAAATGTCTCTAAGGGTTTCAATGTGCAATGCACCTGGGGTATTTTGAAGGGATATTCGATCTAGTTTATCTTCGGGAAAGAAAACGCATGCATCCGAGTCTTCCATGTAATATTGTGAAATGGAGATAAAAATTCATGAATTCTGTATTTTGTATGCGTATGACGGGCCAATATGCATATTAACCAACGTAGACCAAACAGCTTCAAAGGGAAGTTATGGCTCAATATACTTAGTTTTCTATTTGGGTCTAGTTTTTCACTAAAAAACTATTCAAAACTTTTTTTCCCAGAACAATTTTTCAAAAATATTATTAACAATGTATACTTAGGCACTTTGGAACTTATCAATCAATATCAGAGTACCTATGTTACTAAGGTATGATTAACTGCTAAGACAGCTGGCAAGGTGAGATACAGACGTTATACATAAAAACATAGGTACTGTTGTATAATTGTATCACCTTGTTGACAACCCATGTGTATCCTAATTTGTTCTTGGTTTATTCGTAATTTACAAGGAAACTTCTAACATGCTAAATATTCAACAAAGACATGAAACTTGCAGAATTCTCATCGACGCACAAAATGCTAATGGGCTGCTATTTAATTTTCGCTTACAGTTACAGATTTGAGTTAATTTAGGCAAATCTGATTCATAACGGAATCAAACGTCTTCCGCGCTCCCTCGGCTCGAACGTTTGTCGGAGCAAATTTTGGATCTGTGCGAAAAAAGGATAGCGAATGTGTGTATAGGACTTCCTTCTTCCTGCGACGATACAATATTTTGAAAATTAATTGCATTTTATAAGAGTTGTAAATTTATAATAGTAATTAAAGATTTTTTTGAATATTTACGTGTAATAAATAATTAACGTTTTTAGATTTTTAAAAATGTTAAACGTAAATTATTAATAAATACGAGTATTATATTAAAAACCTTTGTCAATGTAAAAACCTAGTTTACCCACGTCCGAGGTGGGGTTTGAACCCTCGTATGTCAGCTTTCGTGACTAATGCCTAAAGCATTGATCACTTGGTCCTTCTCCGGTCAAATTACCCGAGTATTGCTGTCTCTTGTAGGCGCATTTGAATAAAAATGCGTAAAAAAATCCATCGAATTTCGACATCGTTGACAAATTTCTCTGTGCAGTAGTTTTTCGAGGAATACAGTAACAGAGAGATTATTTTCAAAGTAGACAGCATTACGTTGTGTATGAAAATTTTAAGAAATAGTGTATTGATACCGGATACAAGGCGAGAATAAAAAAACTCAAGCTCTTCTCGGTAAAAATACTTAAAATGGAGAACGACCCGTTTCACGGTAATTAAATGAAATGGATGGATTAATGGAAATTGGAAAGAGTTGTAGCACTTAACTGGCGACCTGTCAATGTTGAATATTTTTGATTGGCTGTCATGATATTGCAAAACGTTACATAAAGAAAGGTTCCTACAGTGATTTATGCACCTTAGTGTATTAATTTTATCACAATAATATTAGGTCGTTGGTCAAAACCTAACGACAAAATCCTAGCTTAACAAGGGGAATTGACTCCTGTATGTTTAGCACATGATTGGTATGTCAGTATGTCGCCGTGAGATAGATTTTCCATCTTTTACTAACTATATGAATAAAAGAGTGATGGATAGTCTATCTCGCGGTGACATATATCATTGTCGCATTAATCCTGTGCTAAGCCTACTGGACACCGTTGATGAAATTTAAATAATTTCTAGTGGAACCTTCTTGTATAAAAATGCCTATTTTCCGCTGCCGATTGTATCTTAAATCTCAAAGTAACTCAGACGGTAGAAACCATGTTAATTGTTCCGAAACAGACAAGTATTCCTTGCACAGCTTGTACCTAACGAAATTACTACCCGCGCAGGAAAGGCAGTCTGATTACATCCCATTTGTTTACCAAAACTCGCATCACATCCAAATTTATGGAAAATACGACCTTACGATTATCTTATAAGAGTATACATTAAACCTGTATATAATAGAGATAGGAGGTTCTGAAAATAAGACTTTCGGCTTACGGCGGACGATAATTTGTTTGTTTATTGCACCTCACTGTTACAGGTAGGTATTCTGAAATTGTATTTAGTTGGTGGCCTGAAATATATTCAATTATAAGAAACTTGGTAGCCGTTAGTTGTGTTTTATAATACTATAAATAATATTCTCTAAAGTTTAAATCTGTATATACTATAAATAATATTCTCTAAAGTTTAAAGCTGTACACGTCAACTAGCAGACCCGAAGTTGATCTAGCGGAAGACCTCAGAGCTAGACTGATCCGACACTACACAGAAGACATCCCGGACATCGGCCTGTGCGAGATTAGAATGGCTCTTGAACAGCTCAAAAATAACAAGGCGCCTCGGGAGGACGGAATTACAGCTGAGCTTCTGAAGGCGGGTGGTAAACCGATCCTTACGGCCCTTCAGAAGTTGTTCAATTCCGTCTTACTGGAAGGGAGAACGCCAATGGCATGGAACAGAGGTGTGGTGGTACTGTTCTTCAAAAAAGGTGACAACGCTTTATTGAAGAACTACCGACCCATCTCACTTCTGAGCCATGTCTATAAGCTGTTTTCAAGAGTCATTACGAATCGTCTTGCACGCAGGCTTGATGACTTCCGGCCTCCCGAACAAGCCGGTTTCCGAAGAGGCTTTAGTACCGTAGACCACATCCATACGCTTCGCCAGGTTATACAGAAGACCGAAGAATATAACCTGCCCCTCTGTTTAGCGTTTGTGGACTAAATACGAGAAAGCCTTCGATTCGATCGAAACATGGGCAGTACTACAGTCTCTCCAACGGTGCCAAGTCGACTACCGCGATATCGAGGTGTTGAAGTGTTTATACGAGAGCGCCACAATGTCAGTCAGACTCCAAGACCAGAGCTCGAAGCCTATTCTGCTGCAGCGGGGAGTTAGGCAAGGAGATGTCATCTCCCCTAAGCTGTTTACCGCTGCACTGGAGGATGTCTTTAAGACTCTGGACTGGAGAAGGCTGGGTATCAACATAAACGGCGAGTACTTCACTCACCTTCGATTCGCTGACGATATAGTAGTCTTGGCTGAGACCTTGGAGGACTTAAGTACTATGCTCGTTGACCTCAGTAAAGCCTCCGAGCGAGTTGGTCTTAGGATGAACATGGATAAGACGAAAATCATGTCGAATTCCCATGTAGCACCAACTCCCGTAATAATCGGAGACTTTACACTCGAAGTTGTAGACGAAAATATAACTAGGGCAAACTATTCAGTTAGGTAGGTCCAACTTCGAGAAAGAGGTCAATCGTCGAATCCGACTCGGTTGGGCAGCGTTCGGGAAGCTACGACACATATTTTCGTCCAATATTCCGCAGTGTTTGAAGACGAAAGTCTTTAATCAGTGTGTGTTGCCAGTGATGACATACGGTACTGAAACGTGGCCGCTTACAATGGGTCTCATAAGAAGGCTCAAAGTCACCCAAAGGGCAATGGAGAGGGCTATGCTAGGAGTCTCTCTGCGTGATCGGATTAAAAATTAGACCATCCGCAGCAGAACCAAAGTAACCGAACTAGCTCTCCGAATCGCTAAACTGAAGTGGCAGTGGGCGGGGCACATTGCGCGTAGAACCGATGGCCGTTGGGGCGGGAAGGTTCTTGAGTGGCGGCCACGTACCGGAAGGCGTAGCGTGGGTAGGCCCCCCACAAGGTGGACCGATGACCTGGTGAAGGTCGCAGGAGTCCGCTGGATGCGGGTGGCGCAGGACCGGTCATTGTGGCAATCTTTGGGGGAGGCCTATGTTCAGCAGTGGACGTCTTTCGGCTGATATGATGATGATGATGAAAGTTTAAATTGGAATATAATTTATTTTATTATCAACAGTTTCTTTTGAAATAGGATTTAGTTGTACATCATTTATTAAAAACTGGGATGGGGTGTTCATTTATCCGTAGGGTTTTTTTTTTCAACTTCATCGTCAAAAACACTTTTACTCCATAGTAGATTTTTATTTGGGAAGGAACATTTTAGAAGCTTTCATTGATTGACAAAAGTTACACACCGTATTCAAATTATTATGAATTATAATGGGTATTTAACAATGTAATCCAACCCATCGCGAAAATGAATTATGAATTCATGGAGCCTTAATTGTTGGTTGAGTATCATTTAAGTCATAATTAAGAGTTTTTTTTTTCACGAGTTTTTTTCTGTCTCGATAGTGAAAGGTGTTCAATGGGACCATTTCTAAAATATGTCCCCGTTCAATCCTGCTTCACCATCCCAATGTCACCCTTGATACCGTACTCCCATGGTACTTAATACGCCCTTTTTTATTTTTACCTAACTAGTCAACGTTATAATAGTACATTGTGTATTAAGGGCGGTAAATAAGAAATTGTGAACGAGTGTGAAAGTAAAGCCCAAGCCGAAGGCGCGGGCTATACTTCACACGAGTTCATAATTCTTGTACCGCCCGTGGCACACACAATGTTTTTCATCACACCTGTGAGGCAAAAGAGTAAATAAAACAATATAATATTTTCACAAAATTACTCGCACTTGGCCGGTTTCTTGACATAAGTAATATATATATTTCAGAGCTTTCTATGATATATCAATAATAATGTTCAACTCATACCTAAAGCGCTTCAGCTTCCATTAACTGGTATAATACAAACCAATTCCTCTATGTAATGAGCATTAGTTCAGCTAAACTACTAGTTAACTAGGACGAAGCCCTCGCTCTAATATAACGTGGATTAGTACTTAGCCTCTCAACGGCTGTGTGAGTAATTAAGCTCGTGTTAATTTGGATTATGACGAACTAATTGCATGAGGTAAAGCCGTAAGAGCGTAATGTGATCGGCGAAGTTGTTGTTATGTTATAATTTATGTAGTATGAAAAAGGGTTTTTACGAGATACAGTCAAAGGCAAAATAAGGTGTATATAAAAATGCTCAAAATATGTTCCAGTGCACTTTAATTCTTTTTTTTAATGTCTATTTTCAAAACTACAATTTATGTACATAGATTAAATCTAACTAATCTACTTAAACTAATCTATAGCTAAGATTGGCCCTTGTGGCATTGTACCGAGGATGCTGGCGGCATTTTCTCGCTGTATCGCAATACTGATGCGTTGTGCGAGGAAGTCGCCAGCTCTTCGGTCTTTAGTTACATCAACCAGACGTTTCGCGATCTCAGCTATGCTATTCTCTTATTCACACATTCGACGCTGCGTTCGTCGACGAACTCGATGTCGAGACAGCCTTGTCTAAAATCCTAGCTGTCTTATTTGACATTAGGAATCGAGGCTGTGAGTGAGGTTGCGGGCGAGTTCGTCGCTGTTTTTCGTTAGAGAATACGAAGTTCATACATTAAACGTCAAACTCTCGACGCAGTGTAGTTCCAGCTCACGCCGCATTCGTCGTCGAGCACTAGTGTCGTTTAAAGTACATTTAGTGAATACCATTTTTAGGCTCGACGCTGCCGCAGCGCTGTCACAGCGCTGACGGCAAGGCGGTTTCCTTAGTGAATAACACTGCTGCAAACAATTTGCGTGCGCTGGGGCCCCAAGAACCTAAAGTTTAACCTTTAATTCTGTATATTAACACATTGAGTGCCGAGAACTCCCGAGGGAAGTTCTCTGTGGGAGGTCCATTTTCGCTACAAAGCGGAAAAATCACGGGATCGGCTTTGAGCGTAGCGCGTAGCACTCGTTGGTAATCCATTAAGGGTTAAGAACATCGTAACATATTTATAAGAGGATTCTTTCGATACATATTCTTTCACTTGACTTTATGATAAGCACCTCATCTTTATAAAAAAATACCCTCGTCGAATAATTATGAAATTCGTTCCTTATAACTCGTTGTAATCGTGATTTTTTTAACCAAAGAACAGCAAACGATTGTTCATTCAAATGTATTCAAAGTAAAACAATTTGTTCACGCTTAAAACAATACCACTTAAATAACGAAAGCGTCGTTAGGATTAGGAACTTAAAATACATTTATTTAAGAAATTGCTAAGATTGCGAGGTATCATTTGTAAAGAAGCACTCTTGCTTTTTGAAGTGTGTTAAGAATGTGAACCTAGTTTAAATGATTGTACTTTTTTGATTGTACAATAGTATCTTAAACAAATAAAGCTGCAAATTGTGTATGTGACTCATCTAATGAGACGCGATTGACACGCGTTTGCTCGAGCTAAAGTAGTTGGTACCTATTTATTTGATATTATTTTTGCGTCTGTAAGATCATCATCATCATCATCGTCAGACTATGTTAGTCCACTGCTGGACGTAGGCCTCTCCTATTAACTATGCGTAGGCGCGAGGTAAATGCCCATAATCGCCACGCTGAGCAAGTGGATTGGCGATCGCAGTAATGTGTCCACTATGATGACGCTGCTGCCCATCATCAATCTTGTAGAATGGTCAGTGACACTTCAATCCCTTAGTCGACTCTTACGACACACGCAGGAGGAGTTGGGGTAGTGACAAATGTATTCTTACTGCCGGCACAACACGGCGTCTGTAAGATAATGAAGGTATATTGTTTCCAGTGATTGTACTGATTTATGAAAATAGCTTTGATAACTAAACTTGTACAGCTGTAGCTACGTTAATATTAATTAAACAATTACTTCCTATAAAATGTTCCAAAACAATTAGTGCTACAAGTTTGTAAACGCTGCATATTCCTGTGGGTTATAAAAGAACTAATAAAATTACGGGCTACGTCGGTCAGTCTGTAAACAAAATTCGCGGCGCATTTATCTTGATGAGCAAGCTTTACGATCGCGGGAATTTTCAGTGGAAACTTTTAAAGTATTTTTTCCGGGCTTCTTATATGTTTCGCAAAAAAAGGTTTAAGCAAATTGGGGTGGTAAGCCTCTGCAAGTTAGTGGTTAATTTATGTTAAACAATTCTAGTTAGATGACAATCATGTAGGCTTATGATTAAACATATGTATAAGTTATATGACTTTCAGATAAACTAATCGAAATTAGGCTTCATTGTAAAGCAATCGAGGATTACCTTTGGAGGAGGATCTTACTTTGGGTGGGAATAAATTGAATATGGAAACATAGTCGTTGAAGTAGATTTTTATAATTCCTAAAAATACGTAGGTAACATTGCTGGGTAGTATTTGGCATATTTTAGTTATTTTCTATTTATCTGCTGAACTTATAAGCTAATTTGAAATATCTTTTCTAAATCAATATTCATTTACCGATACATTTAATATCGGAAGTACGTCCCTAGTTAATTGACGTTATTGCCATCGTGACTTCTATGTCTGCCTAGGATAGTCCCGTGTTTAATGGTTTGTCGCAACAACAACAAGTATGCAAGTGCGATAGTGACGCGTAGCACGATAAACGATGAGGGGTCACTAATCAATGGTGGGCAGTAGGGTATAGGGCAGCAGGGCATAGTGAACACATTACTGGGTCATTTGCAGAAAAAGTGTACGTTTTAATGTCACGAAAATAAGTATGTAAATTGAGATTTCTCGGTTTAGTTACTCCCATACTAAAGGTATGAAAAATTCTGTAACAGATTTGAGATTTTTTTTATCAGTTTCGTTACATTTCGTTTCATACATTTAGTATGGGAGTAACTAAACTGAGTAATCTCAATTTACATACTTATTTTCGTGACATTAGGGACAATTTTTTTTTGTTTCATAACTGAAAAGTACGCACGATGCCGAGTAAAATGACATATTACAGTCCATGATCGCAAAAAAAATTAAAAGGTACACTTTTTCTGCAAATGACCCTACTACCGCGAAAATCGAAATTCGTAAATTTAGAGGATGTTTCTCTGTCACTCAAACGAAGGCGTCATTAGAGTGAGAGAGACAAATCCTCGAAATTAACGAATTTTGTTTTTCGCAGTAGGGCCGCTGAGCCTGAATATAGTAACCACCTGAAGATAACTAACGCTGAATAAACGAAGTGGTTTGTAAGTAGACTCTTGGACACTGGACAGGCTAGAGGCCATATCCTTATAATTGTAAATAGCAGTCGTGTGTAGAAGGTACTATTAATCCTTTTATTTCAGCTTGCTTTTTTGCGACTTTTGCGATACCTATCATAAGCTAGTTTACATGATTCCGTTTGTAAGCGAATAATTCTCTGTATTCCCAATAGCAACTACGCTGTTCCAGAGCATGCATTAACAATTTACCACTACGTGTTCCATTTTTACATTGCTTTTAGGTTTTCTGCATAATTGCATCACGTCGTACAAGGTGCAGCAAGCGTGCCACTCTCTGGAAACAGCAAAAGACTTTAACCGCTGTTGTCCACACGGCTCTAAGATGAGGTAAGGCAAGATATATCGCTAAAGCGGTAATCAGTGACCACTAACTAAATGTGTAATTTTGACGAGTTTTACCTCGTACAGTTCCTATCAGGATGCTTAGCCAAGTTGCCAATCGCTAACGCTTAGTAGCGTATCGTAGTTTTCCCTCTCTGTCACACTTTCATATTAGTGCGACAAAGACAGTTAGCTGACGATTGACGATTAAGCGTTAGCGATTGGCAACTTGTCTAAGCACCCTGATATATTGAAGCGGCCACGGTGCTAACAAACATTTCAGCAAGGTTCAACGGCGATAGAATGCATGATCAAATACTTTTGAGCACCGTGTCCGCTTTTTTATATCTGATAGCGACTAGACTACAATAGTATAGTTACCTCTACCTACATATATCAAGATGCTCACATCTTTCTTACATTATTACTCGTATACAATCCTAAGTTTATCCATTTTGAAAGCATTCAAGATGCTCACATCTTTCTTACATTATTATACAATCCTAAGTTTATCTATTTTGCAAGCATCATGCTAAGGAAACGTCCTTTCACGGAGTGATTTGATTTTTTGAGATTATTATTAGAATGGAATACTGGGTTTCCTTTGAGGCCTTTGGTTTGATCTTCGTCGTGACATTCTTTACAGTTCCAGCTTTAGCCCTAGTCTAGCACTTTCCGTGGGATCACCTACAATAACCTTAAAAACCTTCAACTACAAAATAATTCACCGCTTTTGAAAAAGAATAATACGGTACAGGAACAAACTACAGTTTTACGTGCGCGCAACATTTGGAGGTTTTTTCTTAACCATTATTTTTGAAACGGGTCACCCATTGAATTCGCGCGGTGTTCCGTTCACCAAATTCTCGGTTCGTTGATGTCATTGACTATCTCACACAAACTCCGTATTATAAAGAATAATCATTAAGTGGTATGATTGGCATGAAACAGTGAGCCCTATAGTTAACTGTATAACTTGCAAGGCAATATTTCAAATACAAAGCCGGAGGTTCCGGGTTCGAATCCCGGCGAGGGCATTATTTGTGTATTTATTTATCACAAATATTTGTTCCTTGTTCATGGCTGTATATGTATTTAAGTATCTACATATATGTATATATCTATTATATATATGGTCGCCTGGTACCCACATCACAAGCCTTAATTGAGCTTACCGTGGGACTAGGTTGATTTGTGTAAAATGTCCCAAGATATTTATTTATTATTATTAATTACGGGCGGCTAAAGGAAAATAATATTGTTAACCTTATATAAGCTCTTGGTGGCGGAGAGAAAGATCTATAGAAAGATTCTGCGGCCTACTCAGAGAGAGGATGGAGGTTGAAGAGTCCGGAGCAACGCAGAAGTGGAAGAGTTGGTGTCCGAGCCCAACATAATCGGCGAGAGCAAGTCTGCTCGACTTCGCTGGCTCGGCCATGTGGAGAGGTTGGGAGGTCACCGAGTCGCCAAAAAGGTCCACCTGGGTCGTCCTAGTGGACGGCGTCCGGTCGGGCGCCCTAGATACCGATGGATCGACGAAGTCCAAAAAGACTTGCGTCAGCTTCGAGAAGCCAAATAAAACAAATATTTTATTTCCAAAAAAGGTTAAGAAACGTTACATTTATACTGACTCCCACACTAGGCGGTGCCTTACCTATAAATATGTGGTAATAAATTGTGAACGTAATTTTATTTGAAGCATTAAAGTCGACGAGTAAAAAAAAGAATTAATCTTGTTTTGATGGCCTATTTGGCTGCACATTATATTATGATTAGGAAATGATCTTATTTTGTGGATAATGATATGAATTAAGTGTTCGTAAACGGAGCATCGCGTATTGTTCTTACACTTTTTATAGGCGTCATGCGCATTCATAGTCTATCTAATAGTGGCCAAGTGATCTGTGACAGTTCACCAAATTCACGGTTCGTTGGTGTATTTGCGCAGCATAAGGGCCTATGAATTATTCAGGGAATATATTTTACCTTTTATGGAGTTGAAGAAAAAATAGTCACGGGAATACTGCTAACTCACATTGTTTAGAAAATGTTATTACCCAACCTAGTCAAGTACACGAGCATTTTCACTTTTAGCGACACGTAATTAGCGTGAGATTAAATAACCATAATTATTATTTTTTAAACTGAATTAACTTTATCGGCGTTTTTATATTAAATAGTTTATACAGGGTGGAATGGAACGACGGTCTTTCCCGCTACCGACCGAATCTACCAACCATTACGATGAACTTTCAGTATGGGACCAACATCGAAAACGTACATGGAAAATTGACTTTTCCATACTTTTTCCATACAACAGTTTTTTTTTATTAATAAATTTCTTCATTCCAGAATTTCTCAAAAAAAATTTTTCAAAAATTCATAACTCGGAAACTACAAAAAATCGGCTAGCATACATGGGGTATATTCTGATAACTCATGACGTGAGGAATCTAAAAAAAATTTTTTGACGTCTTGGTTTGGACCACCCTGTATATGACATGGCTACTCTCTCTGGACATATTGAAATATTGCTTTTATTGCGTTTGAGCAATTATGTCAGGTGGGTTTCAGGAATACAAGCTAGAGGAAGCCTTAGTTATAGGGTTGTATTAGAATATTCAGAACTTCAAATCATCACTAAAATGCCTGTCAATATATCGCTATCTCAATATTACGTATACACGATACTATCTAAGTTACAGTGTGATAATGTTTTTTTAATTTCGAGTTGACAAAAGTGCAACATAGAAACTTTTTCACTTTTAGGAGCACTTAAACGTGAAATTAAAAACAATTAATATCAGTCAGATTTGTAACAACATACGTAAGCACTAAATTTCAGTAAAAACTCGGTTTAACTTTATAAACTATAAGCGATATTATAATTTGTTTATTTGTTTAATAGACATCATACAACATTACAGCTTAAGCCAATGCGTTGTATGACAAAATATAGTCAAAAAGATAAGAAAAAATTACATACATATAATTAATTGGACGATCCTGTATACCATAGATCAAGCAAACGTATCTACTTAGCGTGTCAAATGAACTCAGTAAAATCTACTGAGTTGTCCGTCTTTAATCGCAGCTTGCAGCTTTCGGGCGTCAAATTTTGTAAGTTGAAGTGAACAAAAACATTAATAATGCCTCCTTAAGTAATATTAATTGCAACAACACAAATAAATATGAATACTCAAGGGCCTGAGACATATTTACAATCATAGGCAAGTATCAACTTCAGTACAAAATCTGACACGCTCGGCCGCCATACAAATGAATGAACTTGTTTCTTCTATCCAAATCTAATTCTGTGAGAGTAGCAAATATCGATAACTGCATTAGATGTCATATGACGATACACATTCGTTATACTAATACCAAGTACACATCATTGCATTTTTTTTTCGAATACTTATTAAAACTACTACAGGCCTTTGCAGATGATTTAAACAGTATCTGTTTGTAAAAGACATCGTTTTTCATGGTTAAATAAGCCAATTCGAGGAAGGCACATGCGTCCACATTTGCGACACACAAAATGTTGAACAACATTAAATATTGCGCGAGTGCGATTGAATTTACAAACTTCCACAGAATATCTACTGTTCTGTATACTTCTATACATAAAAAGCATTTTTATCAACAAATGCACCCTATCCAGTCTATCTGCTTTATTCTATACCTAGTACCAATCTAATTTATCTAAACCGTAAAAGCTGTATTTCTGCGATCGAATTTCCGCAAACGAGTACCGTTTCTCATTTTAGTCTCAAAGCCGTGGCCTAAGCCACTATTACAGTCCGTAGAGGGAGATAGAAAGCATTTTTGTCATTTCGTAACTCGCTGCAATAGAATGGATGCATTACACAAAAGGATTTTGCTAGGGTTGTCGATTTTGGCTTTTGAGATGGCATTGTTGGAAGTGCAAAGGTGCATATTCGATTACCATCGGCCATGTGACCGTTTATCGGTAAATTACACTTGGTCGTTCGCCGCATGCAAACAGTGTTAGTTGCCTGACGACCTCGTACTTTGATCCGGCTACCGCATTATGAGACCTACAAAGTGTAATTGCTGCTTAAGGCATGTGAATTAAAAAATTACTGATAATATAAAAAATGTTATATTTACCATTACGAAAATATTTATTTTGTTCCGGCATAAGTATACACATTATTTTCCTAGCCTGCTATGGTGTTCCACTGGTGGGCAAAGGCTTCCGGCTTCTCCGGACTTCCACAATTCCCAATTCTCAGCCTTTTCTGACCCAGTCAATCGTACTGGGTCAGTACGATTTACAACAATTATGATGATCATTATTTTAAAGCGAGGTGATAACATATGTCCGTATGTATGAGAGATAATATTACTATTGATTTTTTTTAAATGTAGAATAAAGTATAGATAGGGCTTGATTGCAAAACATTGGTACATAATTAAAGGCCTTTAATGAAAACAAAATTGAATGTCATAATTTTTGTGTTACGTTAAATTTTATGTAACAACTTATGGCACTGAAAAAGGGCGGCAAATTCAAATTGTCTATGAGCGATCAACAATACGAACTTTTATACTCCCCTTTTACTACTACCGAAGGTTGTTGGACAGAGTATACCATGGGTGTCCGCGAGGAAAGGGAAAAAATTCAACAGCGGATTTCTGACCATATTTGAAGTTAAAAATGTCATATGTAGTTTTCTGGATTCAGTCTATTTTAAGAGAAAATTTGATTTTTTCTTAAAACCGTTTTAGACCGTTACGCTATGATAAACGCATTTTAGAAAACGATTTTGTCACCACGTTGTCTTAGTCTTGTCACACTTAATTGACAGAAATCAAATGCACAAAAATATTTTTAATTGCCTAGCAAATGTAAAAAAAAAACTTTAAAGTGCATTTTTTGCGATAGTTTGATTAATAAAATCCTTTTTTTGTGTATTAAGGCATTCAAAACATAAAAAAAAAACAATCATTGCAGATTTGACCAAAACTCATTTAACATTTTTTGCTTCTTTTAGTCTCAGGAATATGCTGTTAGAATTTTTCCCTTTCCTCACGGGCACCTTGTAGTTTGTTTCACTAACTTTCGTAACACAATTGACACGATCGTGATTTTTATTTTGATGAAGGAATTGCCTACGTAATTTTTTTTGCAAACGATTGTCCACAACCCTACCTCGAAGTCCGCAACTAGCGTTCGCCTAGCCCAGCTTGCCTTTAAGCGGCTTTCTATGAATTTTGCAGCAGCTTATCCTTTTTACTCTACAAATATGAATGGAATAATAAATGTGGCTAATGATGGTGACTGGGTAATTAGTGAAAGTGCTGTTGCTGTTTAACACTATAGTGCTAAGCAGGCTAGTCAAACTTTAGGTATTATGATTATTGAGTTTTTGTTGTTGGCAAATATTTAGTTCGAATTGTCAAAAATTCGTTTTCCCCTCACTAGCTCGTAAAACGCTTGTTTATCCATTAATATGAGCGGATAAAAACGCATTTTAATCACTAGTGAGTAAAATGATGACCTTCGAGCGTAGCGCGAGGTAGCGTTAGTTTGACAGATAATTATATTTTAGAACCAGTCGCTTTGCTCGTGGTTCAACTATAGAATCCTTTTGCTTGTTCGTGTTTCAATTTCTTACTCGCAGGTGAAATACAACTATATGCACCCTTGTATAACAAATAACTATTTAATGTTCCGTAGGCTAATGATATAACGAATCCTTATAATGTATTCTAATCCGTCTGTTTATCTATCTGTCATCACCATCAGTCGAAGTCGTTCGGTCTATCTCGATATCACAAGCATTTTACTCAAAAACTATAAGGTCCATCCAGATTCAATTTAAATTACAGCGCATATACCTACCTACATATTTTTCGGCTTTCTGAGTTTATGATAAAAGTAATAAAAACAATAACATACGTAATGTAGGGCATGGCAAATAAATATCGAGGTATATCTTCTGGTGTCGAATTGATAGTTTTTTGGAAAATAGAAACAAAAAAGGATAATAAAATAGTTTTTCGGGAAAACAACTTCAATTCTGTATCAACTTATTGAGTGGGGTAAGATTAATACTTTAAAGGCTTGTATACTTGAAAGGATTTGATGAGACCTTTGCAATTTAAATATCGGAAGGGTCCACGGAAAGAACATGTTTAGTCAATTCAAATTAAAGAAGGAATACCCACCTTACTTTTAACAGAATAAGGTGTGAATTTGCCCTGATTTTTTTAAGCATTGGTCATGTTTTTTCCGTGGACCCTTCATCTACTTTGCATACCGCTAGATGAATTATTTCATTGAGAGCATAAATATAAACATAACATAGTTAATTACTTCCATTTATCCGCACTGGTTATTTTTAAATAACACCAGGATCCGCCGGAAAATCCATTTTTTCATTACTTACCAGGGTAAACGGGCTGGAATATGCAAATTTAATTTGCGGCTGAGTCGATAGTTCCACCATGAAAGCTTAACGTGGAGTGATTGCCTGTCTACCTATCGATGTGGGTAGATATAACAAGGCTTTGTAAAAATGCGGGCAAAACAAGCTGACTGCCCTTTTCTTCAGTTTTAACATTTTAACGCCACGTCAATATAGTAAGTACATTACGATACAAGTGCGAAATAATGAAGGTCGGAACGAGTGGAGATAAATTAAAGCACGCACGAAGAGAGATTTATTTAAATCGACACGAGTTACGAATTTCGTTTTTGCGCGTGTATCGTAACGACATTTTTCAGTATAATAATATATGGCCCTCCGAAGATTTCGACCTGACGTAAAATGAACCACTTCTCGCACTAGCGTGTAAAAAAAGCGCCATCTGTACTGAAATAGTACATTACGACACAAGTGCGAAAAACATGAAATACAGATGGTGCCTTTTTTAGGCTCTAGTGCCAGAAGTGTGTCATTTCACGGCAGGTCCAAAACTTCGGAGGGCCATCTGCACTAAAAAACGTCTTATGAGACACGTGCAAAAACGAAATGCGTAACGAGTGGCGATGTTTTAAATTCAGACGAGTTTCATGTTTTTTGCACTTTTTTTTTTTTTTTATTTTATTTTATTACATGAAAAGCGTTACAAAGTATAAGATTAAGGTGACGTTAAACCCTGTTCGGGTTTGTATCGTACACCTGGATCGCGAACAGTTCACTATTATTGTAGCATGTTGTGTTACATAATATTATTATTATTGGCAAAACATATAAGTAGCTTAAAACAAGATCTAGATCAAATATGTACCTTTTACAGAACAAACAAAAATAACAGTAGGTAGGTACAAGTACAACTAAATAACTTCCCACTCAGGTGTTAAACTAGATGCATTGCTTATCGCGGCGCGGAGCGCGCAGTCGGAATGTCTTAAGCGGCATGATATTCGTTGACACTTGTGCTGTTATTCAGGTGGGATGTTGATTACAAAAGATCGGACGAGTTTACGTATGTCCCGAGTGGGGCGTAATGAGAGTACAGGATGATTACAAATATGAATATGTTGTTAACTAATATTTAAAAGTATAATAATTTAATTAATAATATGTTCGTAAACATTATATTATATGGATATAATATACGTTACTTTCATAAATTGTGGTATAAGATAAAATAAACTTGTGTCGTAATGTGCTAATTTAGCGTGCCACTATAGGGGCGGGAAGGTTCTCAACGTACCACGTACCGGAAAGCGCAGCGTGGGTAGGCGCCACAACACCTGGTGAAAGTCGTAGGAGTCAGCTGGATGCGCGTGATGGATGACCGATCATTGTGGTAATTTAGGGAAGATTCGGCCCTACCGCGAAAAACGGAATTTGTAAATTTCGAGGATTTGTCTCTCTCACTCTAATGACGACTTCGTTTGAGTGACAGAGAAAATTCCTCGGTCGAATTTCGATTTTCGCGGTAGTAGGCCTTATTCAGGACGTCTTTCGGATAATATGATGCTGGTGACGTGATGACGCTTACTCCGAACACGCCGCATCACAAATTAGCTGTCAATTAATGACTTTTTTTTTATTGTAGGCCAAATGTCTTGTGTCAGACCTGTCACTTCACTTCAGGTGGCTTACCATGGTAACGCGTTTACCGTTTATTGTGCTACGGGTCACTTTCAAATTCAAATTCAAAATCATTTATTCGTAGTAAAAATCCGTAAAACTAAACACAGGATGAATACAAACAAAATACAGCACAATATTTTACCACGAAATGGACTTCCGCACTTGCCCACTTGTTAGAACGTGACAGCAACACAGACCAACTCTAGGGGGTTCTCTGTGGACAGCAACGACGACAAACGATTAGCCGCGGTATCATTATAAGCAGGGCCCGTAATTTTCATGCAGATGACATCAATTTGACGTCACGCTCCATTTAGGGTGATCTGAAATAGTTTTATTGTTCATTATTAATCATTAATCGTCAATCATTTTAATCATGTACAAATGACTTCAAAAGTAGTATTTATTTACTCGTGAAATAAAATTCCTACTTGATACGTACTGTACGTTAAGGAGGATTTCTGTTAACTACGTTATTATTAGACATACATTATTTAAATGTGTTAACTATATCATTTAATAAAATGTATGTATGAAAACAAATCAAATAGTTTTATTTATGTTTCACATACCAAGTAAGTGTTATTTATTTCACGTGTAAATATACTACTTTTGAAGTTATTTGGACATGATTAAAATGATTGACGACTACTGATTAATAATGAACAATAAAACTATTTTAGATCACCCTAAATGGAGCGTGACGTCAAATTGATGTCATCGGTATGAAAATTACGGGCCCTGATCATAAGCCTACACTGCCTACAGGGGCTATTCGGATCAGTAGGTCTGTGTACATTATGTAGAGTACATTGGTTGTCGAAGTTACCTACAGCCGTTTGGTAAATTAGAAGTCTTAGGTGCTTGTTCAATCAAAATATGTATACACTTTTTTGCTTGTGTCTGGAGCATAAGGTATAAAATTGTATATATATTTATGGCCTACTGTACAAAAGTCTCGCCCTTGATTTTGAAACATTCAAGAAGTCGCAGTTAACATTGTTACGGTAGCTTTGAATTACTTGATCCAAACTTCGACAACACAAATGGCCCACTACATACCGGTAACTGTCTGTTTACGAAAGAACATAAGTGCTCAGGAATTCGTAATAATATGTACCGTTTTATAATATTATTTCTGTTGAGGCTAAATTCACAGTCTGTGAAATTTGGTGTCCCTTGACAACTTGAAATAGGGTTTATAGGTGCCTAATCTAAACTTGGGTTTGCTTTGAGAGTAGTTTTCTGGGGACCCCAACATTATGCTATGTTGGAACATAAACTAAACAGGTTTTAATAATATAACCTGAGCGCCACTTACTGGCCATTCTCTTATTCTGCGTATGTTTATATTGTCTATGCTTTTCTATTTTGTCTATTTACTTGAACAAATGAATACATGTGTCCTTTGATTGTCTAAGACAAATATGGTATTTTACTAATTATTACTGTAGTTAATCCAGCTAGTTTCCACATAAAACCTATCAGGTTATGGGCCCAGATTACGAAAATAATAAGTACGTAAAAATTTTTCGGCAAAAGTGTAAAATTTATTCGAAATGTCGGATGATGAATTGCCGGCAGCGAGGTCTTCAGCGACTAGTTCCGGGATCGCGGTCAATTTTCAAAAGCTCGGTGGAATATCACACTACGGAAACTGGAAGTTTTTGATGCGTATGTACTTGATACACGAAGATTTATGGGATTGCATAGAGGAATCGTCAACCGGCGTTCCCAAGGTCAGTGACAATCGTAAACAACAGAAAACGCCTGCAAAAATATGCCTAATGGTGCTCCCATCATCTTTTTCGCATGTACGTAACGCAACGACTGGTTACGAAGCTTGGAACAACCTCAAAAAGGCCTATGAAGATAAAGGCTTATGCAGAAGGCTAGGACTGCTACGTACGTTATTTGGATTAAAACTAGAGCAATTTAAAGATATGGAGGCGTATCTCTTGAAGATCACCGATGTAGATCAACAACTACGAGACATAAATGCTCCATTAGATGATGATTTCCTGTCAGTTATTATGTTGAGTGGGCTACCACCAGACTATGATCCACTTATAATGGCGTTGGAAAACTCAAACATTAAATTGTCTAGTGAAACAGTAAAAAGTAAATTACTTCAAGAAAATTTACGAAGGGACGATAAATCTGAAGAAAGTTCTATGTTTACGAACCGGGGTACAAGTTCGAAAAGTGTCAATAAACATTCTACAAAAGTTAAATGTTTCATATGCAAGAAACCGAATCATTATGCAAAGAACTGTCCGAATAAAGCTAATAAGAGTGAGAAGACTGATAAAGCGTGGAATGGATCTTTAATAACCGCTTTGGCTGTTGACATAAAGTCAAACTCTTTTTACATTGACAGTGGGTCAACGTCACATATGACAAATTCCAAAACACTAATTAAAGATTATGTTGAAGACTCGCCGCGTTCAGTTACCGTTGCTAATAAGGAAAAGTTGCATAGTGAAGGATATGGAACGGTGGAATTGTTGTTAAAAGGGCACAATGAAACTACGAAATTGAGTGACGTTATATACGTGCCCGGATTGTCAACCAATCTTATTTCCGTTGGCAAGATGGTAGATAAAGGACTGGAAGTGCATTTTAAGAAGCAAAAGTGCATAATTTACTGTGGCAAAGAAGTAATTGCCAGTGCTACGAAGGTGAACGGCGTCTATGAACTGGATATGGAGCGTCAAGTGTCAACAGTGTCACATGGAAACGAACAAGCTGCGGCCTGTCACTCTTTGGATTTGGGTGAGCCTATACCTGAAATCTTGTCAAGTGGTGATGATGCTGCTGCTAACCTGTGTGGAATGAAGCCATCCCAGGACTTATGGCACCGGAGACTGGCGCACCTGAATAGACGGAGTATGGATTTGCTAAAACGAGGTATGGCTAGTGGAATAGATTACACTGATGATAAGCATACTCCCTGCGTAGCATGTCTTGAAGGGAAACAAAGTAGATTACCTTTCCCAAAAAGATCTTATACAAGAGCTACTGAGAAACTAGGTCTAATCCATAGTGATTTAATGGGACCGATGCCAGTTTCCTCATTCAGTGGTTGTAGATATCTCTTGACATTTATTGATGACTATTCTAGAATGACTTTTGGCTATTTCATTAAAAGCAAAGCTGAAGTATTGTCTGTATTTAAAACTTTTAAGAGCTTTGTGGAAAATCAAACTGATTTAAAGATAAAAGCATTACGTTCTGATAACGGCCTTGAATATGTGAATAAACAGTTCCAGATGTTTCTGAAAGAGCATGGCATCCAGCACCAGACAACCGTGCCTTATTCATCAGCTCAGAACGGGGTCGCGGAGAGATGCAACCGCACGACGATGCAGGCTGCACGCTGCATGCTGCAGGATGCTGGAATGGACAAGAGGTTTTGGGCCGAGGCGTTGAATACAGCAATACATATCAAGAATAAGTCACCAAGTAAGGCGGTAAGAGGCACCACACCTGAAGAACTATGGTCAGGTAATAAAGTCAACCTATCTAATTTGAAAGTATTTGGCTGTGTTGCCTATGCAATGATTCCCAAAGAAAAACGTAAGAAATTGGATGCAAAGAGCAAAATGTATGTATTTGTGGGATATTGCGAAGCATCAAAAGGTTATAGACTGATTGATCCTGAAAACCCGTCTAAATGTATCAAGTCTCGAGATGTACACTTTTTAGAAGATAAAATGTATAAAGATATAAAACTGAGTCAGCAAACCCCTATTACTGATTGTCAGTTACATTTAACTAGCGATGGCATGGATGAAACTCCTTTAAAATGTGATTCTTTGCCAGCTGATCCTGTTATGGAGTTGCCTGAAGTACCCGAAGTACCTCATGTGCTTGAAGTGCCAGAAGTACCTGATGTATTTGATATACCTGATGCACTCGGAGTACCTGATGTACTCGAAGTACCTGAAGAACATGAAGTACCTGATGTACCTGAAGTACCTGATGTACCTAAAGTACCTGATGTAACCAAAATACCAGAAGTACATAATGTTTCCGAAGTACTTGAAATATCCGAAAATGAGCTGAGCACATCTGGTATCAGTTATCAAGATGACCCAAATGATGTTACATGGGATCCTAATATGACTACGGATCGAGGTTCTAGTGAATATGACTCCGCTAATAGTGTTATTGCTATGACAGCTGCAAGTCAAGGTGCTGAACCAAAGACTATTCGTGAAGCGCTGTCAGGACCAGAAAAAGAATACTGGTGGGAAGCTATAGTAGATGAGTACAAGTCATTTGAAAAGAACAAAGCCTGGACATTGACATCATTACCTGCTGCAAAGAAAGCTGTAAAATGTAAGTGGATTTTCAAGAAGAAACTTGGATTAGAAGGTCAGTTACTTCGTTATAAAGCTAGACTCGTAGCTAAGGGTTTTACCCAGGAATATGGCATAGACTACAATGAGACCTATTCGCCTGTGGTAAGATACTCGACAATACGGACTTTACTTGCCCTGGCAGTCAACTTAGACATGAATGTTGACCACATGGATGTTAAGACAGCGTTTCTCAATGGTGACTTAAAGGAGACTGTCTATATGGAACAGCCAGATGGGTATAAAGTAAAAGGTAAAGAAAACTACGTGTTTAGACTTAACAAAGCAGTCTATGGACTGAAACAGGCATCGAAGGCCTGGTATGACAAAATTGATAATGCCCTGAAGGTTCTCAAGTTCAGAAAATCACTCAGCGAACCCTGTGTTTACATTAAATCGGATTCTACTGGTAATCTCATTATACTAGCATTATATGTGGATGACATTTTGATTTTTAGCAAAGATACAGAGGAAAAGAGAAAGCTGAAGACAGAATTGATGAGAATATTTGAGATGAAGGACCTTGGTCGTGCTACGCATATATTGGGCATGAGATTGACTCAAGATAAAAACAAAATTACTCTTGATCAGAAAAATTATATACAAAAGGTATTGGAACAATTCAATATGACAGACTGCAAGCCTGTGAGTACACCTTTGGAGACTGGTTTGAAATTTGAAAAAGGAAAACACTGTGATCCAGAGTCCAAGTACAGAAGTATGATTGGATGTATCATGTATTTAGCGGTGTGCACAAGACCCGACATTGCACATGCAGCAAGCCTATTGAGCCAGTTCAACAACTGTTATTCTGAGATGCATTGGAAAGCAGCGAAGCGTGTTCTTCGATATTTGAAAGGAACTATAGACTATTCCTTACAATATGAGAAATCAACCTTATCTGTTACAGGATATGTAGATGCAGATTGGGCGTCTAATCCGCTGGACCGACGCTCGTATACAGGTTACGTGTTCAAGATAAGCAATTCGGCTGTGTCATGGGAGAGTCGTAAGCAAAGAACCATAGCTTTATCTTCGACAGAATCGGAGTACATGGGACTATGCGAGGGAGCTAAAGAAGCTGCATTCATCAGGACTTTCTTACATGAATGCCTAGGTAAATGCTTACCTATTACTTTGTATAACGATAGTCAGTCAGCGCAGAAGATTTGCAATAGTCAAATCAATCATAGCAGAAGCAAACATATAGACATTCGACATCATTATGTGCGGCAAGTTGTGAGTGATAAAATTATTAACCTAGAATACTTGTCTACGGATCAAATGCCTGCGGATGTTTTAACTAAGCCTTTGTGTAAAGATAAACATTTAAATTGTGTTTCTAATCTTGGTTTAAAAACTGTTTAGTTCAAGGGCAGGTGTTGGAACATAAACTAAACAGGTTTTAATAATATAACCTGAGCGCCACTTACTGGCCATTCTCTTATTCTGCGTATGTTTATATTGTCTATGCTTTTCTATTTTGTCTATTTACTTGAACAAATGAATACATGTGTCCTTTGATTGTCTAAGACAAATATGGTATTTTACTAATTATTACTGTAGTTAATCCAGCTAGTTTCCACATAAAACCTATCATGCTATTTAAGTTGTTGAATTTGACTGTATTATCAAAGTTTTATTCGGGTTACGTTTGCATGGCGCCTAAATGAATAACGGTCAAACTACGAACAAATAAAACACCCCATACTAAATTGCCTTTCAAAAACGGTCCTGAATTTTAGTTGACAAAGTGTCACCCCCCTGTTCGGTCCATCAAAGTTTTGATTGGCGATATTCAATAAACATTTGTCAAAGATGTTGCGCCGAAATATGCGCGGTGTCACGAAAAGCGCTATGTCCTGCCCATCTTGGCAAAATTGAACAATTGGTTTTGGGGGCATTTTTGAGCTGGCGTTAGGCGTCCATGTTTTATATGGTCGCAGCGGTCAAACGATGTAGATACATGGGTACATGTTATTCTTATATATTTACTTACATTAAAAAAATAGTAGTTATGTTGTATTCGAGAATGTCTGTACTATAAACAACTTAATTAAAATGATTACATCAATTAAATCCATAATATTAACATTAACACTTTGAGCGCGGGAAACTCCCGAGGGGAGTTCTCTGTGGGAGGTCCATTTTCGCTACAAAGCG
>JALPQI010003726.1:0-90371 GCA_025490895.1 Thaumatotibia leucotreta | reverse complement strand
AAAAACAAAATTTTCAGTTATTTAGTTTACGTGCAATTTGGTCGTTCGCGTAAGTGGCACGTTTTTTATTTTTTGACAAGGCGACGAAAAGGTTAAAATTATTTTTTTCGTTGCAGACGAAAATGTACCCAAAATTATATGTTCGTTTTGGTCACTAGTGTCAAAACCGAACAGAAATTAAACTTGAGTACATATTCGTCACTACTGACAAAAGTGCACTAAACACACATAAATGCGTTTTTAGGAACTTAGTCAAAAAGTGACGAATGTGCACGGGATCGTAATTTGGCCCGGCATTCGTCACATTGATACTTGTCAATACATTTTTTGGCCAAATAGCCAGCAAAGTAAACGATAGAGCATTCTTCAAGCGACGTATTTTTAGTTGAGTCTTGATTGCTCTGCCGTATATTTATACATAATTGTTGTATAGGTTTTAGTGCAGAGGTAGAAAGCTTTTCATTTGTTTTTACTTGGGATTGATTTTCTTTTTCCTCTGTTGCATCATCTGCTTCTTTATTTACTTGGGATTGATTTCCTTTTTCCTCTGTTGCATCATCCATTTCTTTAGGAACTTGGTCAGGATTTTCAATAAAAATGTCTTCGTCCGTCAAGTAATTTTTGCCATCAGTCGCTTTCATGAGCGTGTTAACTAAATTGCTTCGGAATATTGTCCGGAGTACCCTCGCACTCGGATTTCTGTTATATCCTGCCTTTGATCTGTATATAGCAAATAAGTTTTCTAAAACATCCTGGTTTAACCTACCAGTTAAAATATATTTTACGTCACCCGACGTTTCTTCAGCGAACATTTGGAGCGCTGCCTCAATGGACTGTATAAACCCATCAAAACACGGCGGTCTTGTGAGAACGGTAGTGCCATTCTTTTTTTTAAAATATTTTTTTTAATTTAGTAAGCATTGTTTTTGCTTCTAATAATGCTTGCCGAGCTTGGTTACTATTTTTTGATAGTGCACGGTTATAAGGGTTTTTGGTATTCAGTCGTTTGCTATTTAAGGCATCAAAGGCATTGTTTATAGTCAATATAAAGTTGGCTGTATCTAAAGCAGTTTCACTCTTCAGTTCTCCTGTTCCAACAACAGTTTTGATAGCAATTGCTACAGACCGACTCAGCACTTGTGCTGCCAAACTAACTTTCATTTTTTGAAAGTTGTTTGGTTTCATATGTATGGGTGTCAATTTGTTTAACGATTTGCTTTTAATTTTTTTTATCCATTTCGTAGGTAGAAATGACATCTCTGAAAGAAAATATCTTTGAACCATCTGTCATGTCACTTTCTAAGAAATTATTCCTTATATTTTTCAATAAATGTGGCACATCAAAAAACGCAAATATTTTTCGCCCATTGCAATAGAAAAATGGGAACTTATTCGTAACGCCTAAATTCTTTAGAGCTTTGCGGTTCGTTGAAATTTGGTCCGAAACAATTGCTTTCGGTAATAGACCAATGTCAAATAATTTATTTATAATCACTTTGATAAGGAGACACAGCGTGTCTGCAGTAACATTTCCTGCGGACAAATAATATGCCATAGGAAATTTCCATTAGCTGTACAGCCCTCTCACTAAAAAAAACTAGCACATATTTTGCTGTTTGCGGTGTCCTTTGCCCTCTGCCCAAATCTTGGAAGCCTTCGATTTGGTCATACTTCTTAGAGTATTCCAATGAGCTCATTATTGACATTTCGTCAAAGGCTACTATACTACGCATGCCTTTTCATGCAAAGGAGCATGTCGAAATCTTTGTTCTACATTGCGGCACACATCTTTTTGGATTCCTGGTAGAGAGTTAGTTTGCCCTAACCACTTCCTAATAGTTGTTGGACCCGCTAGAACTATATACTGTCGTCTCATGTGCATGTATGTTGCCGGGGATTTATAATAAATTGATAAACATAGTTCCTTCTCCGCTTTTGTCCATTTCTTTCTGGACTCCAATTTTTTGAGCTGCATGGCAGCGATAGTCTTAGCTGCCCCGCTCGCGAATTGAAGAGATGCAAAAAACATCATTTTTTTTGCCTTATTGTGCTTTGCCTTAAGGCGGCGTATCTTATTAAATTGATCCCGGTTTTTTTTCCAAAATAGCAACTTGTTTTTTCAATCTTTTCACCTCAGGTTGATCTTCTTTTTCACTAAAAAGTCTACGACGTTTCAGTCCTCTGTTAATTATAGGCGCATCTAAGTCACCTAACATAGATGTCGACGGTGATATGATATGTCGCTCTGCCTTGGTAAGTCAATGTTTCTTCTTAAGTACACCTTTTCTGGTGTCTTTACTTTCAAAATTTCTGGAGACGATGTCTCGACACCTATAAGTAAAAAAGTGAATTTAAATAAAATAAATACCCTAATAAAACATTTCTTTCCACTTTTTATTTTACCACTTTTTCGGCGTGATTGGTGACATCATCATCATCATCATCAGCCTATGATAGTCCACTGCTGGACGTAGGCCTCTCCTATTGACTATGCGTATAAACGCATTAGGATGTAAATGCCCATAATCGCCACGCTGGGTAAGCGGATTGGCGATCGCAGTAATGTGTCCACTATGATGACGCTGCTGTCCATCATCAATCTTTTATCAAATAGGCCGTGTGGTGACGGCAGTAAGAATACATTTGTCACCACCCCAACTCCTTGCGGGTGTCGTAAGAGTCGACTAAGGGATTGAAGTGTCACTGACCACTATTTGATAAAAGATTGATGATTGGTGACATATTAGTACCAAATTTTAGCTTTTAAGTGGTAGTAATGGTCACGCGGAGATTATACGCAGATGGACGGACAGACAAACAAACAGACAGACAGACAGACTTGGAAAACTATACTATGTTTAATCAGCATCAGTATTTATAATTTATATAAAAAAATCAAGTCTCTGACTTCACAATCATTAACTATACCTAGATATTTTTCTAGCAAGTACCAGAATTACACATTGACTTAACTGTTATCGATAAATCTTAAAGTAATAGTTAAATACATTTGATTCTAAAAATAAATAATACGCTGTATCTTACAGGTAAGTTAAGAGAATAAAATTCATCATCATCAATATCATCATCAGCCTATGATAGTCCACTATGATGACGCTGCTGCCCATCATCAATCTTTTCAATCATTCAATCAATTCAATCATGGTCATTCATTAATGGTCAGTGACACTTCAATCCCTTAGTCGACTCTTACAACACCCACAGGAGTTGGGGTGGTGACAAATGTATTCTTACTGCCATCACCACACGGCCACGGCCAATAAAATTCATAACGACACGTAATTTATCTTGTATCTTGTATTAAGTACCCGTCAATACAAAAACAAAAATTTGTAAATATTGTAGCGACATACGAAATAATTAATATTGATAATAAATTGTCAGGCATATTCTGTATTTCTTAGTTACCCGATTTTACAAAGTTAGCATCTGTACTCATCGATAACCATTACAACCATTAGGTCTAGGACCTATGTGTCATGTTTCATTTTGTCAATTCCTCAACTTAGAAAAATATCTAGGTATAATAACCACACAACTTTTATACACGCGTATTTTTAGTAATGTACATATATTTTTCACTTACTTGCCACAGGTGTATATATCTGAGGTATTGCTGTGGGAACAAGTCTTGATCTTTTTTCATTTTGCACCACATCTCTGGCTTGAAAATGGTCTTCACATATAAAATGATGCTTCAGTTCATCATGTGTCAAGGATGTTAGTTTTATATTACATGAAAGATTTTAGTACACATTTACCAAATTAATAATTATGTTGTTACTGTTAATCATACTCACAATTGAGGTATGCAATTTATTGTGTGTAGAAAAATACATACCTACCTACCAAATAATTCAAATTCATTTATTTTGCAAGAACATACAGGTGTTGAGGGTAAATGTCACAAGTATTATAGGTACAATTTTACCTATAGTGTGACTGTACATTCTACCACAATATGGAATGTAAAATCTTACACTAGCTTAATATTAAATAATAGAAAATTAAATTAAATTAATTAAAATGTCGAATTATCAAAATATTACATTATCAAAATAGTACATTCTACCACAATATGGAATGCAAAATCTTACACTAGCTTAATATTAAATAATCGTAAATTAAATCAAATTAATTAAAATGTCGAATTATCAAAATATTCATTCAGATTATAAAACGGTCTTGTTGTCAAAAATGCTTTAAATTTTTTTGAAAAATCATGTACATAATTAGATTTTCATTTAAAAAATTATACATTTTAATGCCATTATATTCCAAACTACTTCTAAAGTGCATATAATTTTTCGATTCTGGTAAATGTATGTCAAATTTATGTCTTAATACATACATAGGTCTATTTTTTGTTGGACGTGCAAAACGGTTCTTATTCTTAAAAATGAAAATACAAACCAAATATATATACACAGAGGTAACTGTTAGTATTTTATGTCTCACAAACAGAGGGCGGCAATTTGCAAGCCGCTTCGCCTTTTCAACATATCTAACAGCTTTTTTTTTGTAATATGAGGACAGGCTTCACATGGACGCTGTTGCCCCAAACCTCAAGGCCATATTTCAATAAGCTTTCAAAATATGCAAAGTAAACTGTCCTAAGTACATCTGAGCTGGACATTTTTGATAAGGTTTTCAGAGTGTAACAGGTGGATGCTAATTTTTTCCTTAAAAGATCTATGTGATTTGACCAACGTAACTGTGAATCAAATTGTATTTATTATTAAACATACAACATTATATAAAACTAAAATATACAAATTACAAAACTAAAACTTACCTAAAATAACCCACACTGCATCGTACCTGGCCCAAAGGTTCCCATAATGCCTGCAGCGTTCCCCCGCTGCACTGCTATGGAAACCTGTTGAACCAGGTACGACCCACAGCGAGGATCGTGACCCCTGTCCCGAAGCCGCCGACCAAGCTCCTTAAATAGGCGGCGAGCCTCTGAGCCCCAAGGTCCCGCTGTTTCTATAGCCACCGGCACAAACTCATACCCCGATTCCAGGGCGGAGTACTTATTATGCTTGGCTTTAGCGGCGGTTTCAGCCGCCGAACCCGCACATCTTATGGTCCGCCTCAAGTGGGACGCAGTGAATGTGCTAACACAAGTTGCGTCCCACAAGAGGCAGCGTCCTCTCCGCCATGGGATCAGGGTTAACCCATCCGGTCGTTTCCCATCAGTACGACTTAAGCCAGGGGGCTCCAAGACGCACGGCACGCCGGCTGATATCATTGCTCGACGGACGATTTCGTTTACTGTCTGGTGCCTCGGAAGCCGACCAGCGCATCTCTGGCAGCTCAAACCGTGGTGGCCATTTTCTGCTACCAACGCCCCGCATTTGCAACGATGAGCCTCACACACCTTAGCCCCCAATCGGAGGGCCACTGCTATTCTCACGGAGTCGTTGTCCAGCAGTGTACCTAGCTGGGGCGAGGGCAGTGCATGTAGCCAGGCCCCTGACTCTGGTTGTGAGACGGCCTTAAGACGCGCCAAATCTACTCCCGAGGAACCAGACAATAATCTTGTGTGTATTCCTTTGCTCCAAATGTCATCCCATTGCCTCTGCATGGTGGGGTCGTCAGGGCGTGTGTCACCAGGGACTTCTACCGACCACCTTGCGAGCGCCTCCGAAACGAATGGAACCGGGGAGCTATTGTCACCATTGAAAGGTAAAATTCGAGTGACAAGTTCCACGGTCCCATGTGAAGAAGCTAGAAAGGCAATCAGGCCGACGTCCTGTACGCGACGAATCCCAAAGCCACCGAAGTGTATTGGGAGACTCGCTTGTATCCACTGTTTTTCGGTAAGATTGACGTTTAGTAAAGATTCTAGGGTGGACTTTAGTTCGTTGTCTATTTCTTTTGCTTCGTTTGTATAAAGCCATGACGGAGAAGTTCTTAATAAGTATGTCATTCTAGGTGTAGCGAAACAATTACGCAATAGGGCCAGGGAAACGTGTGATGACAAATTTGACAGCTGGTCTCGAGCTGCAACGATGGAATGTTTTTTGGCTTGCAGAGCAGCGCTGACACCATCAGGGAAGATAGGTGCTCCTAATAAAGAAAGGGATGCTCTGTCAAGTTTTTTAATGCCGGGCAACAAATTTTCGAGGGCTAACAGGGATGAAGCTGGTATAGGTACGGCGGAAAAGAGCTCACATTTTGCGGTGTTTAACTCGAGGCCGAGCTCTTTTAACGCGGGTATAAGCTTTTTTAAGTCCTCAATTATATCTTCGGGCTTTCCACCGATGGTACCATCATCTAGATACCACACGTTAAGCGGAGAATTTAGGGAGGTAATGACCTTATGTATAGCTAAACAGAAAATAAGAGGACCCAAAGGATCGCCCTGTTGGGCTCCGACTTGTGATAGTATTAAATTGTCTTTAAGGTAAAGGTTAGTAGCGTCCGAATAGCATTGGTATAAAAAAGGGTAGAGAGGCGGTGCTAGTTCAAGGACCTCTTTTAAAATTATGTCCCTCTCAACACAATTAAAAGCATTTTTTAAATCGATCTTGATGAGAGCACCATCAGTGTTAATATTATTCAGAACAAAGGAACGAGTGGCATGAATAGCTGCCTCACAGCCTTTGGTTGTTCCGAAGCCTATTTGTTTTGGCTGTAAGTACTGTGACATTGAATCCCTGACTGCGTAACAACCTAGCTTGGCAGTGAGACGTCGGATTACACTACCTACTGCGATTGGCCGTATACCGCCGTCCTTTTTCGAAAGAGCACATAGAGACGCACCGTATAGGTATGGCCTTACTTGTAGGTTAAGCATGCCCCTTAACAAGAAATTGCATAGATGGGTGAGGGACTCTAATAATCGGGTGCCATTATTGCCTGCGGATTGGGATGTAAGTTCTTTTAAGTGTTGCGGACGTAAACCGTCTAGTCCAGCCGCAGAGCCATTGTAAAATGAGTGTATAGCTCGTTGTACTTCAACTGGGGTCACGGACAAAAAGGCACTATTACGGTCTGGCTCTGGAGGCAAATCGAGCTGTCTTGACGGGCATGGATGTTTTTCGTGTAAAGAGGCTAACGTGTCTGCATTTGTAGGTGCAAGCGAAGAATCTGAAAGGAGCAGGCAGACCGCGCCCCTAAAATCACCGTCATGGACTTTATGTTCAATGGTTACATATTTTTGGTTTAATTTATGGCTTACGGTTTCTTCAGGAAAATATAAGTTTGAATTGTCTATATTTTCTTTAACTTTACTTGTTAAAGATCGGTCCACCTTGTTTTCTGGTACTCTCAGGGCAGAGTACGAAAATGACAATAAGGTAAACCAATCGTGAACACTGTTATTACGTACGCAATTTTCCATTATTTCGCAAAGTTTACCTGCGGCAAGGTGCCTGGCACCCTTTGGAATGTGTTTTAGCACACGTACATTAGCTTTCAGGAATGGCAGATCTTCTAAGCTATTATTTTGAGGTTGAGAGATGCTTGCATCAGTGTTAGGGGCTGCCTGCGAAGCAATGGGTAGGACATTAGGAGCACCTGTGGGGTTGCCTTGCTGGGCAACATCTTTGTGAGCATGGCCGATGTGTATTTGGAGACCTCGGGGAACAATGTATTGTTTGGTTGATCCTGTGCAGTGTGGGCACGGTGCACGAATAGGGCTACTCATAAAATAGGCTACAATTAAAACTAAACTAACTAAACACAGTATAAAGATCATAAAAATACACAAATCGTCAACACGCGTGGGCACTGTATATCTGCTGCAATTGTAGAAGCGTAGGGCGAAGATGCACAGATGGGTATATCAACAAAGTACTAGATATAAAGACGTACAATAGGCGAGCACATTCGTCGTAGTACTTTGATAATTGAATATCAGTAAATCACAGTCCAATGTAGCTAGATGTTTAAAAAATGTAAATAAACATTTTCGTTGTTGACTAGTTGACATATGTCAAACAGGCTTGGGCACACAGCGGCGCACTAGAGAAGCGACACGGGCTGCGGACTCCGCGGAGAGATTCACGAAAACATAGGTTTGCTTGATGACAATATTCCTGTGCTAGTCTCAAACCAGAAGGCATTAAATAGAATATGTAGGAAATTTTTAAATGCTAGAGAGCATTTTGTAGGTCTGTTGGCGTTGCTAGGCGATGTTTTTTTTTTTTTTTTTGAATCTAATTGGATGCCTAAGAACTTAACAGTTTCAGCCTTTGTTATAGGAAGAGGCAAGTCATATGTTGTGCTATTAGCATGTCTAACAAAAGGAAAATGAACAGTTTTATCAAGGTTCATTTTAAGGCCATTACATTCAAACCAGTAAGATAATTCGTCCCATGTTTTGCTAATTTGAACTTCAAGTGCATTCACGGTTTTACTTGCGACTATTATGCTTGTATCATCGGCATAGAGATAAGCTGTACCATTAGTGAAATTGTATTGTAGATCATTAATAAAAATAATAAACAATAAGGGCCCCAGGACTGATCCTTGGGGGACGCCACAATCAATTGCGTTTCTACTAGAGTTGACATATTCTACACAACCTGCATTGTCAACGTTAACCAGTTGAACAAACTGGGTCTAACATAGGTGTAAACAAATAGGAAGTCACAGTGTAAGAGGAACAGTGTATCTGTCGCTTTCTCATGAATGTTGCCCCTGACACTAGTTTTACACGTAGGTAACCCTATGTCACGTAAGTACAGTAAAATGTAAAGGTTTATTCTTGGGACATGAGCAGGAGTGAACAGGGTACAAGGGTACTAGGTTTGAGTCCAGATGTAAAGATAAAAAGTTTGGTCACCAAATAAATTTACAACCATCATTAAACAACTATCTAATCATACAACTAAGATATTCAAAATATTAAAGGTCAACATTTAGTTTTATGCTGTGATTAAAGAAAATAGAAATATTTACATGAATAACATAGCAACACCAATTGTCTTGTGAAACAATATGTCAAAACATTTCTTTTGCCTCTTAAGGTGGTAAAGGTGGTTCGTTTTTCATACTAATTGATTTATTCAAATATGGGTAAATGGAGCATAGTTTTACAATGAAACCACTTCCATCCACAATCATTTTGATATTTATTTGCGGCAAATTCTATTTCCGTAATAAAAATGGTCTAATAATAGCTTAAAACACTACTTTATTTTAATACAAATTTGTCAATGTGTGGGTCGGTTGTCGAGCTACTCGACGAGCTTGAGTGTTACGGTTTTGCTCATCTTGTCTGTACTCGTTATCTAGACAAGCAGCTCGATGATCTTGAGCGTCGCGCTGTTGCTCAGCTTGTCTATATTGGACATCCATTCGAGCTACTCGACGAGCTTGAGTGTTACGTTCTTGCTCATCTTGTCTGTATTCGTCATCTAGACAAGCAACTCGATGATCTTGAGCGTCGCGCCGTTGCTCAACTTGTCTACATTGGACATCCATTCGAGCTACTCGACGAGCTTGAGTGTTACGGTTTTGCTCATCTTGTCTGTACTCATCGTCAAGACGAGCAGCTCGATGTGCTTGAGTGTCGCGTTGCTGCTCAATCTTCCTATTGTCTTCATGTAACCGTTTGCTTCGGCGAAGAGAGCTATTAACGACCTGTTCTTGACACATTCGTCGTTTGTTGGATCGAAGAACCTCTTTAACTACTTGGTTTCTCTATTTGAAACATCGGCCAGTTTTCTCATGGTACTCATGAAGGATTGGACAGCCTCTTTACCAAAGGTTCGGGCGACCTTGGTCCAATCTAAACGAAACTGTTGCTCTGTATCGGCACTACTAGCTGTTTTACGCAATTTGGCTTTCATTAAAGCTCAGTAGTGCTCGATGGGGCGAAGTTCTAGGCAATTTGGTGGATTCTGTTCTTTGGCCACAAAACGCACATTATTGTCTTTGCACCTTCGCTGCATAATGGCAAGACGCTAAGTCGGGCCAAAATATAGTTTCGCAGTCGTGCTTTTTTATCATGGACAACACTCGCTTCTGGAGACACTCCTTCATGTAGATATCGGCTGTAATAGATGAAAGTAGTAAAAAATGCACTCGATTTCAGTCCACATTCACAAATGGCCTGCTAAACCATTTTTTTCCAAATTTCTCGACACAAACTTACTTTTCAGTCTGGGAAACCTCTGTTCCTTCGCAGACCGTATAATACTGGGGACCTGGCAAAGACTTATAGTCCAGTTTCACGTAAGTTTCGTCGTCCATTATAACACAGGTGTGATTTTTAGACAAAATTGAGTCATACAACTTTCGGACACGTTTCTTGGCAGATGCATTTTGCTTATCGCTCCTTTTCGGTTTAGCATATAACTAACTTATCCTATCTTAATCTGACGCGCTCGAGAATTTCAGATGATCAATTTTTTTACTAATCTGATCTTTATCCTTGACGCACGGCCACGTACTCGTACACAGGGCTTATACTTGGTGGACGTATTTAATGGGGTACAAGGTAAGTAAATCCCAAAATCCCCTCTTGGGCTCCCCTACTATAATGCCATCTCTGTGCGAGTAGCTTGAACTATATATGTGTAAACAATTTCTAGCTACGATATACTACATTTATTGTTATGGATCGTTTCCCTAAAAATCTAAACAATGCAAAGCACTAGAAATCATAATTTTAGGTATACAGGTAATGTACAATTTTACTAATATTGTTATGGCTTAGTTCACATTGTGAGGACGACTAACGCCATCCCGTAACATGGATGCTAACTACTCATGCTAACATGTGTTAAAATATCGTGGTGCTACATTACTCAATATTGTTTTTTCGCCTATTCCATGTATCCCTACTGCGATATCCCCCCTAGTGGGGACATGTGGAATAAGTTTCCATTTATTTCTACCGGTAGGGATACATGGAATTGAGTCGTCCATCTATCCCTCCTATTTACTAATGGTAGGGCTAGATGGAATATGCTCCAATCATCCCAACTGCTTTCCCCCCTGGTAGGGATAAGTGTAATTCTTTCCGTTTATCTATACTTTTTGATCCCTTGGGGGGTATTGGTGGATTTTATTATATATATCCCTACTAATTTCCCCCCTAGTAGCGATACATGGATTATTTTCCATTTGGCTCTACTCACTTGCTGTTTGGCGGGGATATATGGAACTTCTTCCACTAAACCCTACTTCCTTTCTGTTTGGTGGGGATGTATGGAACTTCTTCCACTAAACCCTACTTCCTTTCTGTTTGGTGGGGATGTATGGAACTTCTTCCACTAAACCCTACTTCCTTTCTGTTTGGTGGGGATGTATGGAACTTCTTCCACTAAACCCTACTTCCTTTCTGTTTGGTGGGGATGTATGGGACTTCTTCCACTAAACCCTACTTCCTTTCTGTTTGGTGGGGACGTATGGAACTTCTTCCACTAAACCCTACTTCCTTTCTGTTTGGTGGGGATGTATGGAACTTCTTCCACTAAACCCTACTTCCTTTCTGTTTGGTGGGGATGTATGGAACTTCTTCCACTAAACCCTACTTCCTTTCTGTTTGGTGGGGACGTATGGAACTTCTTCCACTAAACGCTACTTCCTTGCTGTTTGGTGGGTAAATATTTAATGATTATTATGAAACATCTTCCAACAGCATTGACTATAAAATATAAGAGATTGGCGGATTGGTACTCTGCAACCCTTACCAGGATTAAAACAAGCTTTCGCTTAGCCAGAATATATTTGTATACTAAAAAAATAAAAGTAGTACGAACAAGTGCTCGTAAGACCAAAATGTACGCGGAAATGAAATCAAAATAGAATCAAACCATTTTATTGTATTAAACCACGGCAATTGATAACCATTGTAAAGCAGTGCGTTTCCGCGACTCCTTTGTATTATGATTATTTCTTTCGGCACCTTAGGACATTAATGCAAAAAAAAAATTTTGTAACCGACAATTTCATAAGGTAGTTGAAGATAAAGTTTTGTATTTCAGTTTTGCGTTGACTGCCAGTGCCTGAAGATAAAAATTAAAATATTGAATAAAATGTAATAAAAAAACATAGCAAAAAAAACCACTGATCAGGTAGTTTTAGCTATAGTAAAGACTTCAGTTTTGTACAAATGTTATAACGTTACTGTTTTAACTTTAGATATTAAAGCTAGCAACGGACTTAGCGTTGTAAACGATATGTTCTAGAAAACTTTCCGTTTTAAATAATGGAGGTTCTAAAAACAGACGGAAAGGTACTTGAAAGTCAGTTCTTCTTAGAGCCTAGTTGCATACCAACAAATGGATTCAATTACCTTAAATGAGCATATTGGAAACCAAACCCGTTATCAGTGGTGAAAATTAATTGAAACAAAGGTCGAAAAAATAGCCAAAAGGCGATATCATACAAGCGTTTCATTGAACTAAGCGAATGAAATGATGCGAAATGAGAACATGTGACTGTTTTTGATTACCTGTGCCAGGAAAACTTTCCAATTATCACTTAATCGGGTAGAGACGTGCAGAATATTATCCATCTATCCATACCAAAAAACCATTGGGTAGAGATGTAAGGAATGCTTTCCATCTATCCCTACTAAAAAACGATCGGTTGGGGATGTAAAGAATACTTTCCATCTTTCCCTACCATACAGTAATCGGGTAGATATGTAAGGAATACTTTCCATCTATCCCCACTAAAAAACAATCGAGTAGAGAAGTAAGGAATATCTTCCATCCATCCCTACCAAAAAACGATCTTGCAGTGGAAAAAAATCCATATATCTCTACTGGGGAGCAAATTAGTGGAGATACGTGAACATTATTCCACTTATCGCCACGGGGGTGGAAACAGTAAGGATAAATGGAATCAATTCCAACTATCCCCACTAGGGTGGAAATGGTGGGGATATGTGGAAAATAATCCATTTTGTATGAAATAGTAGAACTAGATGGAAAAATATCCCTACCGGTAGAAATAAATGGAAACTTATTCCACATGTCCCCACTAGGGGGGATATCGCAGTAGGGATACATGGAATAGGCGAATATTTCGCCTATATGTAATGAACAACATCGTATTTTTAAACTACTCTATTTACAAAGAATTTATATACCGAAGAACCAAAAGGAATTATATTGAAACAGTTTTTTCATATATAATTAATAATAGCGGTAGTTTATCCCGCAGCGATATATTGTCGCACCAATCATTTGTAAACCCTACAGTTAATGTTATGTTAAATATACATAACATTAATTCATTACAAAAGATAGAATATATATTACATGTATTTATAATACGTACATTTTCATAATTTGGCCTTCATAAAATCAAACTTCCTGTTGTTTTTAATCGTAGCATTCCACTCTGAATTTTGTAGTATCTTCATCAATCTGCAAAATAAATAAATATTACAATATTGTACAATAATAGTACATTATTGCAGAGGCCGGGAAAGCGAATTTCGTGGATGAGTATTTTTTGTCGGACGAAGCGAAGCTGAGGCCGACAATTACATACGAATCCACGAAATTCTATTTCCGTCCGAGGCACATATAGGACTTTTCTCCAAACATGCAAGGAAATAAAACAAAATTTATTACAATCGATTAAGTAATTCTTCTTGCAAATTGAATAACAATTGAAAAGAAAAAATCTCTTATGATTCCCGCCTAAACTTTTTTTTAATGCATGGTCGTTCATAAAAAATAGTAACGATATCTATGGTTTCATTAAACCGTACCTACACGACCTGACACACCGAGGCGTTTGTAACTCATGATAGAACGAGACGGCCATAGATTTGATCGCCGTCTCTCGCTCTATCCAGACCAGGCGTTTGGTCGTGGCTTTAGAATTTGGCTGTATGCATTTTTTTCAAAGTCCAAAAGTAGTTTTTAAGAAGTAAAAAACAATACATTAATGGATTTTAGTACAATTTCGCGGCCGCAAAAACTGTACAATAATGAAAATCTTTTTTTTAATTTGAGCTGGTACATAAGAAGGTACTTCGCGTTTCGTTTTTGCTACATTAATGCGAACATTTCCGAGCATATTGGAGAAAAATAATTATTACACTTTTTATATGAACACTTAAGTACCTATTGTACCACATAATTTATTTGTACGACAAGTACTGGATAAAGCCCTGTTCTATGAAATATATCCCTGTTCCAGTTCGGTTATTGTAGTGAAAACTGGTTTTCCATACAAAAATAGGATGAGCATGCTTTATATGTTGTAATGGGGTATTTCTTTCCAGACTTTCCAGGAAAACAACACGTTCAAGATAAAGGTTTATTTCCTTCACTTAAACTCTAGTAAGAACTATTGGTCTTTAATTAGGTCTCTTATTTGGTGATGCTTGGTCGATTACGCTATGAATTTGCTATTTAAATAGCGTTCTAAAAGGCTATAGAACGCTATTTAAACTAAGTTAGATTAATTATGAGCCGGCTCGATCAAGTGTTTGAAGTTAAATAAATTTAAATTTGTATAGGCTTAGCTGGTTCGCGGCTCACGACGGTGACTCCAGTGCCCTCGACGTCACCGTTGCTCAGCAACTCTCCAGATGACCGCCTACAACCAGGCCCATACTAGACTCCTCCTGTCGGAGGAAAATTGTTTAGCGGGGTTGATGCAAGCAAATGTCAACTCCGGAGGAACAGTCACTCGACTTGAGAGACCCGGCGATCGTGTCACACGGATGCCGAAAACAATACGAGGAAAATTGTCCAGCGGAATTCGGCAGGCGACAAATGTCGACTCGTGGCGTTAAAGTATTAATAGACGTTCGAACATGGTCCGCACCGCACCGCGAACTTGGTCCGCTCCGTACCAAATTCGATCGTGTGTTCAACGGTCCGCCGACATTATTATTATTATTGACGGTGCGGTCGGTTCGATGGTTTTCCCACAGGATTTAGTGCGGTCCGCACCTAGTTCGCTCGTGTGGACGGCGCCACCGCACCGCACTTGTAGGTAATTATTAATTAATTAAAAGTAAACAAACAATAAAATATTTATGATACTCCAGTTATTTAGGTACCTTTTGATACATGTATAAATATAATTTTGAAATGTCTTTTTATTGAAATATAGTACATATTCGAAAATGTTCAATAAGCTAATTAAGCTATGATGGATAAATCGGAGGCATATCGACGTGATCGCTGTCTATAGTAGCACGAAAAGCCCTGGACCGTTTTTGAACGGTGCGATGGTGTGGCGAGCCGAGCGCACGTACGGAGCGGACCAAGTTCGCTGTGCGGAGCGGACCATATTCGAACGTCTATTAATACTTTTACAGTAGCGTCACTATATCTTCAGCTCAGATCGCCAACGCACGGGAAATTGTCTCCACGTCGGCACGCAGCCCTGAGACCGAAAAGGAGAAACGGTATTGACCCGTATAAAACCCAAAAATAAGGGAACGCGATGTCTGCGTTGTTTCCTACAAGAAGGATCTGCCAGCCATCTTAATTCTTAACTTGCATTTTCGATGACGCCGCGAGGTTGCCAGTAAAGAAATCCAATTCACCGTAGGAAGAGACAAATACGAAGAAAAGAAAAAAACAACCATAACACTCCTGTTTGGTTTGAGGATGAGAAAAAAAATCATTTCGCAATAACATATCTTCCGTCACTATCTCAAATACAAGAAACCTGAAGTCACCATCCTGGCAACACTAAATTCAGACATCAGAGTTGTTTGAGGCACGAATTTATACGCGCATAATTATTACGGAATT
The DNA here is from genome assembly GCA_025490895.1 of Thaumatotibia leucotreta. NCBI lineage: Eukaryota > Metazoa > Arthropoda > Insecta > Lepidoptera > Tortricidae > Thaumatotibia > Thaumatotibia leucotreta. Next base: position 74,652 of record JALPQI010003726.1, on the reverse strand, counting down.
CGCACCCGGGTGTAAAGTCGTTCATACATTACAATGTATAACTAATTTTTTTAACGACGATACGAATTAAGTAGTATTGTTCGGCGAAATCAGTTCGTTTTATTTCATGGCAAGTTTGAGAAAAGTATACAAATCTCGGCGAGAAACAGAGTTACAGGTGAGCGTCAGGATGACTGCCCAAAATAGCGGATCAGTGTTAGAGTACCATCATAATTTACTACCTATTTGCTACTATTTACTACCTATGTTCACATATTTGCTACCTAAGTTTAAAAAAAGAAATCAATTTAATTAAGTGGGCAGTCATTCTGACGTCAGGATGACTGCCCATATTTAGTATTTCGTGGTTAGACCCTATATTTTGCAACTTTCTATGTACTATGATTTACTACCTATTTGCTACCTAAGCATATATTTTTTCCAGATTTTTTAGGCAAAAAATGACGATTTTATAGGCATTTCAAATTTTGAAGAAAAAAGAAATTGTTAGAGTACCATCATAATTTACTACCTATTTGCTACTATTTACTACCTATGTTCACATATTTGCTACCTAAGTTTAAAAAAAGAAATAAATTTAATTAAGTGGGCAGTCATTCTGACGTCAGGATGACTGCCCATATTTAGTATTTCGTGGTTAGACCCTATATTTTGCAACTTTCTATGTACTATGATTTACTACCTATTTGCTACCTAAGCATATATTTTTTCCAGATTTTTTAGGCAAAAAATGACGATTTTATAGGCATTTCAAATTGTGAAAAAAAAAAATTGTTAGAATACCATCATAATTTACTACCTATTTGCTACTATTTACTACCTATGTTCACATATTTGCTACCTAAGTTTTAAAAAAGAAATAAATTTAATTAAGTGGGCAGTCATTCTGACGTCAGGATGACTGCCCATATTTAGTATTTCGTGGTTAGACCCTATATTTTGCAACTTTCTATGTACTATGATTTACTACCTATTTGCTACCTAAGCATATATTTTTTCCAGATTTTTTTAGGCAAAAAATGACGATTTTATAGGCATTTCAAATTTTGAACAAAAAAAAAATTGTTAGAGTACCATCATAATTTACTACCTATTTGCTACTATTTACTACCTATGTTCACATATTTGCTACCTAAGTTTTAAAAAAGAAATAAATTTAATTAAGTGGGCAGTCATTCTGACGTCAGGATGACTGCCCATATTTAGTATTTCGTGGTTAGACCCTATATTTTGCAACTTTCTATGTACTATGATTTACTACCTATTTGCTACCTAAGAATATATTTGTTACCTAAGTTTTAAAAAATAAATAAATTTAATTAAGTGGGCAGTCATCCTGACGTCAGAATGACTGCCCACTTAATTAAATTGATTCCTTTTTTCAAACTTAGGTAGCAAATATGTGAACATAGGTAGTAAATAGTAGCAAATAGGTAGTAAATTATGATGGTACTCTAACAAATTTTTTTTTGTTCAGAATTTGAAATGCTTATAAAATCGTAATTTTTTTGCCTAAAAAATCTGGAAAAAATATATGCTTAGGTAGCAAATAGGTAGTAAATCATAGTACATAGAAAGTTTCAAAATATAGGGTCTAACCACGAAATACTTACTAAATATGGGCAGTCATCCTGACGTCAGAATGACTGCCCACTTAATTAAATTTATTTCTTTTTTTAACTTAGGTAGCAAATATGTGAACATAGGTAGTAAATAGTAGCAAATAGGTAATAAATTACGATGGTACTCTAACAAAATTTTTTTGTTCAGAATTTGAAATGCTTATAAAATCGTCATTTTTTGCCTAAAAAATCTGGAAAAAATATATGCTTAGGTAGCAAATAGGTAGTAAATCATAGTACATAGAAAGTTGCAAAATATAGGGTCTAACCACGAAATACTAGATGTGGGCAGTCATCCTGACGTCAGAATGACTGCCCACTTAATTAAATTGATTTCTTTTTTTAAACTTAGGTAGCAAATATGTGAACATAGGTAGTAAATAGTAGCAAATAGGTAGTAAATTATGATGGTACTCTAACAAATTTTTTTTTGTTCAGAATTTGAAATGCCTATAAAATCGTCATTTTTTGCCTAAAAAATCTGGAAAAAATATATGCTTAGGTAGCAAATAGGTAGTAAATCATAGTACATAGAAAGTTGCAAAATATAGGGTCTAACCACGAAATACTAAATATGGGCAGTCATCCTGACGTCAGAATGACTGCCCACTTAATTAAATTTATTTCTTTTTTAAAACTTAGGTAGCAAATATGTGAACATAGGTAGTAAATAGTAGCAAATAGGTAGTAAATTATGATGGTACTCTAACAATTTTTTTTTGTTCAAACTTTGAAATGCCTATAAAATCGACATTTTTTGCCTAAAAAATCTGGAAAAAATATATGCTTAGGTAGCAAATAGGTAGTAAATCATAGTACATAGAAAGTTGCAAAATATAGGGTCTAACCACGAAATACTAAGTATGGGCAGTCATCCTGACGTCAGAATGACTGCCCACTTAATTAAATTGATTTCTTTTTTTAAACTTAGGTAGCAAATATGTGAACATAGGTAGTAAATAGTAGCAAATAGGTAGTAAATTATGATGGTACTCTAACACTGATCCGCTATTTTGGTCAGTCATCCTGACGCTCACGAGTTACAGGCCGCGTATCACTATCTGGCCTCAGTTCCTTCGGCCAGATATATCTACTTGGCCTGCAACCCTTCGTTTCCCGTCCTCTTATAGTAATGTACTATTTACGCATACACGAATGTCAACACAGTAAAAACAATCTGAAGATTGAGAACGACTTTACGAACTAAACAGACTAAACAAGCCTACAATCGACAGCTGCCCGACCATCCATTTCTTTCTTCTGTTCTTAGAAACTTATATGACAATACTTTTCATAGGTTTATGTAATGTATTTATCTAATGTCGGGTAGATACCCATTTATTAAATTTGGAATTCCCTTTCATAAAACTAAATTCCTAAAAGAATTGTCAGTTAAGTTATGTCTAGTTGGCGAATGAATGTATCCAGCCTAAGAAAATAATCGCTTAACTGGACCGGAAGAGCATAAGCTGGTATTAAATTTAATAAACATTCGTCTAAGGTTTGGGTAGCGTTGAAGGACATCGAGGCCTTTCCCTTTGTCATTGATAAAACTCACTAATTCTAACTCCATTGATGTCAAAGTCTAACTCAAACTATTCTTTATTCAAGTAAGCTTATTAATAAGCATTTTCAAATCGTCTGACATTATCAAGAGAGAGAAAAAAAAATCTACTACTGGTTCAAACCCTACACCGTTCCTGAGAAGAACCAGTAAGAAACTCAGGTGGACTTATTTTTTCAAAACAGTACTTATAATAATACATCCTATTAAAATAACAGGCATTAAAGAATTTATTACATAAAAAAAAGATTTTTATAGACATTTTTATAAAAAAGAGAAATAAATAAATGATCATAATAATAAACAAAAATAATTATTATTGTACAAGTTCACAATATTATTAAGCATCTATATCTATACTACTAGAGATGTAAAGGTCCTCTAGTTGTCAGAATAAAGAGAAATTAAGATTTAGAGATGTAAAAGGTCTCTAATCGTCATGATTTTAACAATAATAATAAAATAGAAAATTAACAATTTAGTGACAACCACAAAGCAACTATTCTTATTATATTAAAGACAACAGCCAATACCTCTCTAAACATGGCATCACAGTAAAATAATCTTAAATATTAAATTAAACTAGAGATGTATAGTCTCTAATGTTAATAATACATAATTTTGGAGATGTAAAGTGTCCCCAATGTCAGTTAATAAATAATAATAATGATTTGGAGGTGTAAATGTCATTAAAAAGTAAATAAAAAGGTGTATGAAACAAATGCTTCATGTCAGAAGACAGTTAAACTAACAGTCTTGTAAACTAGTGCTACAGAATACATGTAGGTGGCCTATCACGTGTATAGTCAGCGAAGACGATGAAATCATCGTCACCGTTCTTGGTCGAACTACTACTACTTCCAGGTAGTTCTGAAACGGATTCCAAGGTTGTAACAGCAAGGTTTTGTATCCTTTGCTTGCCGTCGGCTGAGCAGGATTCTGGCAGCCATTGCATTTTATACGCTGGGTGGTAGCACGCTGCCAAGATCGCTTCATTGGCCTCAGGTGTCAATTGAAGAAATTTCTGAAATCTGGTTCTTAAACTTTCTATTAGTTTTGGTAAAACTCGGGTGAAGTGACGCAGTTTGCTGTCTCGGTGTCTCTCCAGTTTAGTTTTAACAGACATCAATAGTATTGTAGGTAGCAGTTTCCCATAAAAGCAATTATCCCCCTGAAGATGGTCAAGTGCTAATGTGATAGGTTTTAAGACCTCCAAAAACTCTTCTAAGTATTCAAGTTCTACTACTGAAAACGTAACTTTTCAAATAAACCATTCAATTTAATTTGTTTTTTATTAGGTGCAAAATAGAGTCATAGAGAGAATTTCACCTTGTTGGACATGGGTAATAACAGCTGATGCCCAAGATATTCCTTAATGATTTCTGCTGTCTTGGGTTTCCTAGTCATGTTCCAGAGCAGGGTGCATTTAGCAATGGCACAATAATGTATTCTGTTGATAAGAGAATCTTCTTTTATTTGTATTTATTGAAGTCTGTCGTGGCTAACAGGCTTAGGGTGTGACTGGCACATCTCAAATGTCGTCGTAAGTACAAGTCTTTCATTTCAAGTTCTTCAGAATTATTTACTAAAAGCACCTCTTCATATAAATTGTCATTTGCGTTTAAATTGTCCGAATCCCTCGTATCTAAAAATAAGAAAAAAATATTAGGGTAGGGTAGGTATATATAATAAGTACATTGTTTAATAGAAAGTCAGACAATCTAACATTGGTGATACAGTTGACATGTTAATGTAATGCACAAATTACTTGTTTTAACATATATAATTTAATGATCACCTTCAAGGGCTTCAAGACCTGAGAAATCTGGTACATAATCAGAAATACCGAATTCTCTGAATGCTTTCACAAAATTTGATCCATTGTCTGTGGTTGTGGAAATCAATTGATCATGTTTTAGCCCAAAATCGGATTGGAGGCCAACTAGCATTTCAGCAATTTTATCGTATGTGTGAGAACCTTTAAAGCGATTGAATGCCAAAACACAACTCATACGTTCAAGTGTAGACTCATTGATCTGAAACAAAAATATACATAATATTTTTTTAATACATTTACCTATACTAACTATTGACAATGTTTAATGGAAAGGAACAAACATTATAAAAATCATATATTTGTAACACAAAACAGGTTTAAATCTGTACGTGGCCGTACGTTATGGCCCTAGTTAGCCTAAACCACTTTCGTGGAGATTGATTTTGATGGACTGTATAATATAGGGATAGCGGGAATGCGGTGATGGAGAGAAACAACCAGGATACTTCTTCTTGTACTGGTGAAGGCGGAGGAGGATCTCTTCTTTTCTTCTTGTTGTTTACTGCTTCGCTGCTTGCTTGAAACTATGCAAGCGAACTGAATATACAAACGATACTCCTCCTGGAGTATGTGTGGCTGCTCCCGCGTTTCCGCTACTGCAGCTGTGGCCGGGTCGCATCCCACTAGGGTGGGACGGTCGTTGCACCATCATTTGGGGACGGTGTTGAGAACTGTGCTAGCGCGGCCGCGCGCTCGCCTTTTATTCCCCCGGTCCGACGACGGGGTAAATCGTCGCGTCCCCCGCGCCCCGCGTACCTCCTTCGCCCTAGTGAATCTTTATTTTTCATAATATAACTTTATTACATATTTCCATGTACCTACATTAATTATTCCTAACTTATTTATATTACAATTCTTATTAAAATCTGATTCACAATATATTTTTCTTATTGAAATCTTATTGGGAGTTTCCCCACTTAGGCACTCTAGTACAGTCAGCAGCAGATATACCTGAGCGGGCAAGGTGTCCATGAAGTCATGTATATTCTGAGTCAATAGAAAAAAAGGTAAACAAACCTGCAAACCTGAATTACTTCGTAACCACATACTTTCCAAACACAATCTTGATACTATCCACAACTTAGAACCTTAAACCTTGTGTTCACATACATTTTTAGTTAAAATATCTGATATTTATTAATAATTAAGTACAAAGAAATCTTCGGACGTGTTTTACGTTAAACATCAAGGACTAGTCGAGATTTTTTACTCATCGAAATTTAACTTGTCTATGAAAATTGTAGTGATGGGACATAAAACAGTTTTATTCCATTATCGATTCGGTTTTATTCGATCGATTGTTTTAGACACGCGATTTTCTTATTTTTTTCTTTGATATTATACCCAACAATATACAAAAATGATTGTTCGTGAGTCATTTGGGAAACTATTGATGTGTACCGGTACCTACAACGTTAAGCGGCATAATTCACGGACTTCGTGGCGGAGTTTAATATCGGATACGTGAGTATGCGGCTTAAGGCCGGCCTTATACGTCCGGAATCAGAATTATGAATTAATACTCTTAGGCCGGCCTTACACATCCGAAATCAGAGTATGAATTCATATTCTGAATACTTACTCTGATTCCGGATGTATAAGGCCGGCCTAACCATGACTGCCAGAAGTGGCGGTAAATTGAGAAAAACTAAAAACGGGTAGATATTTAAAAAAAATGCTACTCATTCGTGTTATTACGGGTTTTGTGTGTTATTATATTCTTCTGATATTTACTTTATTACGACTTGGCTTTTATATTTGGACTCCGATAATTGTAATTTGATTTGATTTTAGTGACTGGTTAAAATACGACTTGGCTATTTTGTATATGGACTCAGATAAACATTGTGATTTCGTTACACTTTTGCTACAGAATAACTCAACTTGACTTAGCTATTTACGGGCCTCATTTCATCTTCAAAAGGTTTGTTATAAGTGAAAAGTAAATGTCTGTCTCTTTATCTAACTTTATTTTAGATTACAATGAGTGAACCTGGACCATCGGGATTAAAGCCACCAAAAATAGCTAAAATTGTAAAAAAACATCTAACGGACGATATGAAAAGGATTCTTTTAAATGTCTACAGACATTTAGAAAGAACCTCACCTACTTACCCATACAAAATGGAGTTGTATAAAACAACGGCAGCGATTATGGAAGTGTCGATAGGTGTTGTTAGCAAAGTTGTAAAAAATAGTGAGAAATGTGATAATACACCTCAGCCAAAAAGGTATGTTATCTCTATTCTCATGTTTTACTATTCAATATTAATCTTTCAGTGAAGTATGATGTCATGTTTAAATTATTTTAAGGAGAGACCTGCAAATCAGTGCATAATTAAAAATTGGATGATTTCACTCTAACGGCCATTCAAAGAAAGGTTCATCAATTTTTTTTAAATGGGGAATTGCCTACTGTAGCAAAGGTGCATGCAGCAATAGAAGAGGATGATATGCTGCCGTTATTCTCAAAAACCACAACAAGGCGAATTCTAAAAAAGCTGAACTTTTTTTATTTGAAAAGAACAAGAAAAAGCGTTTTGCTAGATCGGCCGGATCTTCAAGTTTGGAGAATGAATTACTTACAAAGGATAGAAGATTATAGAAAGCAAAATAAGAAAATCTACTACTTAGACGAAACATGGCTAAATGAAGGTGACTGTTATTTAATAAAGGGCTCATTTACTTTAATGTACTGTTTAAAATAATAATTTTATTACTAAATCACTGTTTTAACATTTTGAATAGGTAATTGATAATGACAATAAGGTAAAAGTTATGTGGTATAAAATTTTAGATCTTTATCTAGCTAGAAAGCGTGTTCTTCCGTACACTAACACTTTCGTTCAGGCTAGATGTGATGTAAAAATGTTTTATCTTTTTTTATAATATGTTAGGACACACCTTTGATTACGTTTGGATGGATAAAGACATCGAGAGCAGTAAACAGGCTTTCCTTAGGGGACTCTCGACTGGACTCAAAAATCCAAATAAAGGCAAGAGGCTCATCATCACGCATATTGGAAGCGAGGATGGATTCTTGAAGGGTGGAGAGTGGATTTTTGAGGCCAAAAAATCTGACGGAGATTATCATGGAGAAATGGATGCCCATAACTTCGAAAAATGGTAAATCAACACTCTTCTTTCGTATTTTCGTTTATTTTCAACTCTGTATGACATTAACAGGTGAATAATTTACAGGTTTGAGGGAATTTTGCAAAAGGTTGAGCCGGGGTCTGTAGTGGTCATGGACAATGCTCCATACCATTCGCGGCAATTAGAGCGAGTGCCTAATATGTCCTGGCGGAAAGACGCAATTCAGGCATGGTTACGAAAAAAGAATATCGCTTTCGAACCAAAAGAAAAAAAGGCCTATTTGTTTCTAAAATTTGACAAGGAGAAATATAAGGCCAAATTTGTTGACGAATTGGCTGCGTCAAAGGGTATAACCGTACTTCGCCTGCCGCCATACCACTGCGAACTGAATCCCATAGAGCTTATTTAGGCACAAGTAAAGTCGTACGTGGGTAGAAATAATAAAACTTTTAAAATGGCGGAGATCAAAAGACTGCTTCATGAAGGCTTATCTAAAGTCAGTGCTGAAAATTGGGCAAACTGTGTGAGGCACATTTTAAGAGAAGAAGAAAAAATGAAAAAAATAGACGGAATTTCCGACACTGTTATTGACAATGCGGATGTAACAAAACCTTTCATCATCACAGTCACTGATGATGACACTTCGCAGGGGAGTAGTGATAGTGACAGTCACTCCGATTAAAAATTGTTAGTAGGATTAATGGCTTTAAGTCATAAAAAAATTGTTCCCACACTATTACCTAATACTTATTTATATTGAGTTCGTAATTATTTCGCGAAGGATATATTTGGTCGATTAAAGTTAATACTATTCCCATCGGTCCCATCACTATTTTCATAGACAACAAATGCGATTGCCGGTCCGCCATATTTGTTTACCTTTTTTTCTTTTTCTATTGACTCAGAAAATACACTTAAATCGTCAGAAAAATATGAACATCTAAGTTATCATTTTCACATACGCTTTCAGTTCGTCACATATATCTTAACATTCCAGTTTTTCTTTAACACGTACACGGTTATTTAATCACAATGTCAATAACGGTTACAAAGTCAGTGGTAACTAAGCACTCAAATTTAAGCAGTTGTCATTAATATCTACACGCACTGCCAATCACATACGTCAGCAGCCAAGGTGCCACCCGTTGCTTAGCAGTTGTTATTTCAATGGTAACTAAGCACCAATTGCGAAAATACAAATCAAATTATTTATTAACTGAATATTTTGATTTGTACTTTTATTTTTTCTCCAGTAGTCACACTACTTAATACTATATAAATTATAAATATTAGACGTCATATACCAAAGAAAAAAGACCAAAATCACCTATGTCCGAGGTGGGGAATAATTAAGCAGCACAAAACAAACAATAAAGCAATCCGCAACAGGCTTCGTCATAATCCCTTAAACTCAAAATCACAAACTACCGCTCCGAATCGTATCCGGCCCAAACGTAATTAATTGTTGTAATTAATTAATTAGTTCGTTGAATGCAGTTTTTGCAATCCAAATGGCAAACGTATTTTCTTAGCTAGCTTCGGCACCTACCGCTGAACAGCTGCAAAGGAACTTTCTCTGTCTCTTCAATTAGGGTATAATAAGAGTGACCATGACAATTTCTTTCGATTTGATGATTTCGGATTTCGCGGTAGCGGCCCTGAGGGCTTATTGCGAGCTACGCACGAAGTTTTGCCTCTTTGTCACACTTACGTTCGACATTGCAAGTGCGAAAGAGAGAGGCAAAACATCGTTCGTGGTTCACAATAGGCCCTCTGGTTATAACTTATTATAAAGAATATTTGATCGATATGTGACAAGGATTGCTTTGACGTCTGACTGACTGACAACTCACGAAAGCAGTGCAGACTTGTCACTGCATACATCTATCTCAGGTTATGGCAAACTATTCAAAATGGATACATTTCTTTAGAATATTGAAATATGACTTATATTTGTAATAACATATTGTTAGGTAATAAATGAAGGTTGCAGGAGTACATTGAAATTGAAATTGCAAATCATTTATTGCTTGATTATATATTATAGGTATACAAAGGGTTGACAAAGTAGTTATTTTGGTAGGACCATTCCGGACCTAATAATTGTCAATATGACGTCAGTAGGTAACGTCGATATTTCATTGCAAGTTTGAGAAAAATAAAATGAAACAGATAACAAACATAAAACATTTTATTTTCAAAAATTGAATGTTTCATACAAGCTTTTTTCGCTGGAGGAGCGTTGGTGGACTTGGTGGCCCACCGGTAAGGCTTTCATTCCGAAGGTCGTGGGCTCAAATCCTGTCGGCTCGTACCAATGAGTTTTCAGAACTAATGTGCCGTACCTATGTACGAAATATCATTTGACATTATTTGCCAGTTGCTTTTCGGTGAAGGAGAACATCGTGAGGAAACCGGACTAATCCCAATAAGGCTTAGTATACCCTCTGGGTTGGAAGGTCGAATGGCAGGCTCTTTCGTAAAAATCTAGCACCTACGCCAAATCTTGGGACTAGTTGTCAAAGCGGCCCTAGGCTCTCTGGCCGTGGCAGAAGCCGGGGTAACGAAAAAGCAGGAAGAAGAAGACAAAGTATTGTCGCTGACTGTGCTTTACTTCCCACGACCAACTTACACATATCGAGACGATTCTAAGAAACCCAAACACAATGGGGGTTGGTTGTTTCATCACAAAGTTCCTATGGCTACCTTCCAGTTCCACCATCAGATCAGCTCTTTGTCATAATAATATTGCATTGTCATCAAATTTAAGCAGCTCAATCTAAAATCGGGAAATGGTTCAAATTTAACTTGCAAGATTCGATCATAGACAACGGAACTGAAAACTAAGTTGAAACTAAATTCTAAAAGCTTGTAAAAAGAGAAAAGTAAATAATTTATCCTAAAGTTGACTAAGAAGCACCTGTCAAATGATTGAAGAGAAAAATGTGAGATAGATGTATCTGATGACAAGACTGCACTGCTTTCGATGATTGTCAAAACAGTTACTTAAAATAAGTATAGCTATTTTTCAATCAATATTCAACCATATTTGTACCATACAACGTCTATTTTTCCTTCTTGTTCAGATATATTTGCCTTATTGACTGCTTAGATACCAGTGGTTTTTTAACAGCTGAGGTATAAATGATTTGTTGTATGTTAAGAAATTAATGAAAATCGACTGTTAAGATATTTGTGACTTGTTAAGCGCTCACAAGTAAATACTATCATGACAGTCAACAACTTTTTGAAAGTTTAAATGTTAACCTCTCTTTGGACACCTCGAGTGTATAGTGACTTCTGATGCTGACTGTACTAGCCTATTTCCTAGATTCGTTCTAGAAACCTGGGTCGGGTTTGCTCTTGTTCCTAACCTATAATAGAAACAACCAAACATGAAAACTTTATTTAAGAAACTTAACCTACTTAATTATAACGATATAGAAAATATAGAAATACACTTATACCTATCGTACACTTATAACTAATATTTCTTATTCCCTATTTTACGCGAAACGAACAGTGTTTCCATCCATCACAATCAATATAACATGGTGTCAGAAGTCTGATTAATAAAAAATATGTCTGACGACGAGACAAGGACGCCACTGCCGGACAACGCTCCACCAACGACTCGTGCCGCTGCCGCACGCACAACATACAAGCAATGGCGGACCAAACAACGGACAAGAAAGACCGAGGTTGGTAGCAGGATCCCTTTCACCTCTTGGTCAATTTGGCACGTCTCCGCTCCTCTCCGCCTCAATGGAGCCGCAGCCTTAAGATCTATCTCCGGGCTAATAATTTAGAGGGCGAGTCAAACAGTCGTAAGATAGCCATCTTGTTGCACTTAATTGGCACAGAAGCCCTCATTATATTTTGCTCCTTCAATCTCAATATAGACATCGTAACATTCGAAGATCTAGTAAATAGATACACGAGCCACTTCACGCCTCAAATTAACATTACAATGGAACGCCACAAACTGTTTAATAGACGTCAAGGAACTGATGAGAGACAATTGACGAATATGCCACGGATCTAAGTAACATCGGCAGACAGTGCGAGTTCGACTCGCTAGAATATAGCATCCTCCTTTGCACACTCAAGAAACGAATACATCAAGGAGCACATACTTTTGAAGAAACCTAAAAAACTACGCTATAGAACTTGCCAGGTCAATTGAAACATCTAAGGAACAAACCAAGACACTTGAAAAGTCGCATTTCGTTGGCAGAGTTCATTCGACACCAGCAAGACCAGTTAACAGCAAGTCACCTATTAACTGGTCTTGCTGGTGTAGCATCAGGTAAGCCACATCATCGGTACCAGCAGTAAGCCAAGAATCTCCAGGCCAAGACCAGCCAGATCGCCCAGTAACTTCAGTCATAATACGTGCGGTAGCTGTGGCCAAGTTCACCGATTCAAGTGCCCCGCAAAAGGTGTAAAATGCAGAAACCATTTTTCATCAGTCTGTGGGAATTATTACCAGGTACATAATATACAAGCTTCAGTTGATGCTGAAGACTCTCTTCATGGGCTCCATACACATACACAACATCAAGTATGATGACTCATGGGAAGTAAATTTTAAAATTAATAATACTGATTCTACAATAAGCTTGTTATTGGATAAAGGTGCGGATGCTAATGTTCTGTCAATAATGTTGCCAGGTCTAATGATGAGTACTCGTAAAAGGCCAAAATACTCGTCAAAATTTAAACCAGAGTGGCTAGACGACTCCTTATTTAAAAATTGGCTTGCTAAAAGCAAAAAGGGGGATGAGTTCGCCTTTTGTAAAGCCTGTTGTAGTGACAAATTATTAGTTCGGCGGGAAAATCAGACCTTTTTCGGCATTCTGCTACTCAAAAGCACACACATAAGTTAACTAATATTGTTGGTCAAAAAACTATATTGGAAACAATGCCGTCATCTTCCTCAGCATCTGCCTGAAAAGAAGCCGAACTGAGGCTTGTTTCCTTCCATGTGGAACATAACATTGCCATTAGAGTTGTGGATCACTTGAGCCAAGTGTTAAAAGCCTGCTGCCCAGACTCGAAAATAGCCCAAAACATAAATTTAGGGAGGACTAAAGCCACCTCAATTATTAAGAATGTCATGGGCAAGACCGAAAACGAAGAACTTTGCAAAGCCATGAGGGACCAAAAGTTTTCCATAATAGCGGATGAAGGGTGTCAGACTCCTTTTTTGACCTTATCCCTGTAAAAAGAGGTGCATCAGCCATAGAGCTTTATAATTTAATAGTTAAAAGCTTTGAAAGATGTGCCATAACATGGAAAGAAAATTTAATTGGTTTTGCATCTGACGGTGTAAATGTCATGATGGGCAGCCACAACTCTGTAAAAACTTTATTGCAGCGAGATGTGCCTCATCTCATTATTATGAAGTGCATTTGTCATTCTTTTGCCTTGTGTGCTTCATATGCTTGCAAGAAGCTGCCCTCAAATGTCGAAGATTTAGTGAGAGATGTCTTCAATGTCTTTTATTTGTGTTTGTTAGATCTTGAAAATTTATTGACACGGTTCTATTTCTAAAGGCATATCGACATCAGCAGGTTCAGTAAAATCGCTACATTCGTTTCTGGAAAGTGATTGCAATTTTAACACTTTGCAAACTTTTGTACTGGAATAATTCTATAATGACTTCAGGGCCTTTTTCCCAAACAATATTCGTGATTTTCATTATACCTGGAACTGCATCAATTGATTTAGGGATCATTGTCTTCATACCTTTAACTTCATCTACAGAAACTTCTTGCACGTGTATCTTAGACTCTTTAAACAGATCAACAAATTCTGAGGCTGTCTTGATATCTTGCCCCATGGCTATCGGCAGCTCTATTTAGGACTCCACCTTCACCATCCATCGCGCCCTTTCCATGTCCGGGTTCGCTAAATGTCCAATTGTCCACGTAGCTTTTACGATTTGTTGGAATACGTCAATTAAAGTTCTGAGCCATAAATGTATATTTGTACGATTACGATATCGCGATGTTGGTCCATCAGAATAAATATACAGGGTGTCAATTTTCTTATTTTCCTTAAAATTGGTTTCATATGTGCCCATACTGCATGGGCCTGATGATCATTTTCACTGAAGGGTGCGCCAAAGTATTTATAAAATTGCAACTTAGATTATTGGAACTCCGAAAATTTTTCTTATACAATTTAACGTCATAATGATCGGTATTTAGAAGTAATCTTTGTTCATAATTATCATCACATAGAATTATTTATGTTCATAATATTGTTTTTCATACATATTTTTAGTACTAACTTTTATGTTTATATAATTTTTCACTACACTTATTTTATGCTATATATTCTAATGTTATAGGTATTTATTTTTATCTGTACTGGTTTTATGTATGAATTATTTTTGTTTAATTAAATATAAATCGTACTATTACTGTAAACTAGCTACCTGCACAAATCAGGTTGTGGCAGAGTAGGTACTGTACTAAACGGGTTCCCTCTAAACTTTTTTGTCCGAAACGCTTAGGACATAACAGACTTGGTATAATCTATTTTGGCATCAACTTAATGAGACAGAAACATCACTTGGCTTAAATAACAATATTTCGAATATTATATTGTCCGAAACTATCTTGGCATATCATTATTTACGCCGAGTGTTATAAGACAGAAATTAGATTTGCATTTTTTTGGGCATAATAGCCACATGTTCGAAACTTGCATTTTTCGTCAGGCAGAATTTGTTGTGAGGGTGAAAATTTCTAGCAACCTAGAAAGTACTCAACTCAGTAACACAGTAAGTAACGTACAGAATATCACTACTACCTCGATTATATTGAGAGGTTGTAATTATTCCTTCTCTGTTATGCTAAAACAAACTATGCCGATACTTTTTATGCACATCCAGATTATGCCAAATCATAAATAGGAGCATCGAAATTATGCTCGAATAATATTCGAACAACTCGAAATCTGCCACAAAGAAATATGCTAAAGTTGAGTATGCCACAACAGTTTCTGCACAAAACCCATTATGACTACATAGTTTATGTCATATAGAATTATTCATAAAAGAATTATACCACAACAGGGTGAACCTATTGGGAAAAAGTTTATAAATAAGCAATTTATTTCAAATAACTTTATGGGTATAGATTAATCTACTTGACGACTTTAGGAGGATAAAATTTCTAAATAAAAATCGTTATGAACATTGTAGGCAGAAGTATAATTTTTAGTAAGAAAAAAAGTATGAGATAAAATTTTCGGAGTGTCGGAGATATGAGTTACTAAATCTAGAAAACGATAAGCAATGTTTTGCTTGGAGTGGTCTTTGCTTGGTCCATGCAGGTTTGCAGGTAGATGATACCAACCTATGAACAGGTGGCTGGTGACCTGACAGTATAAAAGGTCACTACTGCAGTGTTCATAAATTCATTCCCGTGTTAGACATAGAACGATTCACTCTTGTCTTGTTATGTGAAGGGTTTACATTCTTATGAAGGAAGTTATTTCTATGGAGTATGCATCTATGCATGGACGCAAGCTTAGAACTCTCCATTCGTTTTCTACTACTGCGTAGATGCGTGGATACAAGATTCTGAGTGCTGTTGGTGGCGAGTAACGAGAAGCTAGGAGGCAGATAACTGGAATCTTACCCCTCTTAGCTCGGCTGTCAATAGAGTTCCCGATATCAGCAAGTGGGATGAAGACTCAAGGCTCACGTAACAATGTTCAACTTCAAGATCAACAAGCTCACTGTCATAGTAGTCTACAGTTTCATCCATGATGAATATGCTGTGACGATGAAACGAGCGCAATTTCTTGCGATACCTATGTCCAAGAAATTAAGAATTGAAGACGCCAACTCTATGGTTATTTTGGAGCAACGGAAATTAAAGGACAGGTTTCTTTCCAATTGTTTTAATGAAAAATTAGAACCAGTAGTTTAAAGAACTAACGGTTGACATTTCTGCTTGTAACGTTAAGTTTTTGTGTTTTTAATACGTTTTATTATTTGCGAGATTAATTTGATTATAGTAAAGTGAAGCACAATCTTATTTTGATGTCGAGTATAAGATGAGGTCAGTGTCTAACCTCAAACTTTAGGTACTTAGTGTTATGATTAGGTCTAGCATTCCAATTATCTCAACATCTGTTCAAAACTGCTTATTGCTAGTCTACTTGAAAAAAAAAAGGAAATCAGTCGGCTTTGACTTTACTTTGTTTTTGTGATAAAAATGATATCGTACAATTTGATGATTACAGTTCAACATGGTGAGTCAGAACGAGCTGCCGGCCTGCAAGTTGTTGATGTCATGCCCGGTGGCGTAGCAGGTGTCGCTACTGCCTACCGTGAACACGTGGTGCAGCACGTGGTGTGGACACGTTGTTAATCCGCTGAGCAGTTCACATTTTTGTTGGGCTATTTGAGGTCTGAGCTAATTGGTGAAACTAATGTTGTTGTAGCCATCGAGGGTTTATTCCCTTTCGATTCTATAGAGTTGAAAAAAAAATTGGAGGAAGAAATGCAAAATTGAAACTAAATTAGACATCAATGTTACAGTTACGCAAGTTTAAAATAAACAAGTTTTATTAAACGCATTGAGATCGGTTATAATAATTTCTGAAGGGTGATGATGATGGTCATGATGGTGGTTATGATGATGGTCATGATGGTGGTCATGATGGTGGTCATGATGGTGGTCATGATGATGGTCATGATGGTGGTCATGATGATGGTCATGATGGTGGTCATGATGGTGGTCATGATGGTGATCATTGTAGTGATCGTGGTGATGATCATGATGGTGGTTATGGTGATGATCATGTTAGTGGTCATGATGATGATGGTGGTGATAGTCATTTCTCATTATGTGGGCTGTCCATAGTTTCAATTTGACTACTTTAGTTTAATTAAAGTTGTGGATTATAATTATTGGAATTAGTCATTTAGTTTGCAATCGTAGAATGAAACATTTTACATTCAGTTTGGTTACCTTTTCTCAGACTGCATACACCATTTTATCATTCGTAATCGTAGGTGTAAAATCGGATCTATTTTTCCGTCTCCGTGCGGCCACGATTGTGGGTGGCATGCGTTTGGTTTGATGGTGTAATCGGTCGATGTGTTTTTGGTTTGGTTACCGGATGGAGGTAGACCAATTTTGTTGTTGCTGGATGGAAGCAACTGTGGTTTTGGTTACCGGATCGAGGTAGACCAACTTTAGAGTACTGTAACCCATTTTTTGGTTTGTTGAAGTGTTTCATTTGACTATTGTAGAACTATGTCTGTTACTGGCTAGTAAAGTAGTAAGTACATAGACTGACTAGTCTATTCGAATGTTAATGAAGTTGATTTTAATTCCCTGGGTTGATTAAACGAGTACCTAAATAATTTTTAAATTTAATGAATTCAAATCATCACTCATGTGAGCTTTCAATGGACCGAGAGCAAGTCCGAGGGATTGAGCGTGATCTAATAATCGCATCGGAAGTTCCGAAGCATGTAAAAGGTGCACGTGGACTGCTTTTTATGTGCAGTATACTCTTTGCGAGGAGTAGCACTTACGCGGCTGAGATGGTTCTAACTTCTGATAGGTTATTGGATCCTAACAATCCGATGGACAAAAATGAAATCTGGTGGTTATGGTGTAACCTGGTTGAGTAATTTACGTTTTTGTTTGAGTCGAGAGGTTGACTCATTTGAATCATTCATTAATTGAGATCATTTTGACTTATCATTTTGGTAATGCCACAAAAAAAAAAGTTATTGTTGTTAAACGGGATGAAGTGACTATGTCACAATGTGAGTTTACGATGGACATAAACGTGACTTGGGTTCCTTAATTTTGATTTTACTGGTAACTAAAACTGAGCTGGTGGCATTATCAAAATTGTCTAACAAATTGAAGTTCATGATGATTGAATACAGATAACATTTTGTTGTTAATTAAAATGCTAGAAAGGCAAGTACCAATTGAAGTAGATGAAGATTGTTGTGGCATGAAGGATGAGGTTCTCAGTTCGGTTGGTCGACCGTACCAGAGGCTTGATCGTAGCCGTAGCCCGTTAGAAGTCGGTGTCTACCTTTGAGTAGTCCGTGGGTACGCGGTGCGCGATAAGCTCTGGCGGAGGTCGGGTCTTGTAGAGACCGTAGAGTCATAGGGTTGACTCGGCGATCCCTTGGGGATGCGCGTAGTGTGGTTATGTGATAACCAATAGGCCACGAATGAGAGACCTGCTTCCGAAACTTTGCCGTCATGTGTTTTACGTAAAAGGTGGCTATGAAAGCCAGGTGGTACTTGTCTGGTCTTGCATTTAAATTGGTGGTAATGAATTGACTTTAAGTGATCCTAAATTCAGTGGCAAAGAATAAAATTATTTTCCTTGAGTTGAGTTGATTTTACGTAGACAGATAATTTGGTCAGGAGTAACCGAGTGGTGACAAAGATTACTGATGTACGTGTTTGTTTCAGATACAAGCGAGGACGCTTGTCTTGTCAGTATGGCCGTGTCGGAGATATGAGTTACTAAATCTAGAAAACGATAAGCAATGTTTTGCTTGGAGTGGTCTTTGCTTGGTCCATGCAGGTTTGCAGGTAGATGATACCAACCTATGAACAGGTGGCTGGTGACCTGACAGTATAAAAGGTCACTACTGCAGTGTTCATAAATTCATTCCCGTGTTAGACATAGAACGATTCACTCTTGTCTTGTTATGTGAAGGGTTTACATTCTTATGAAGGAAGTTATTTCTATGGAGTATGCATCTATGCATGGACGCAAGCTTAGAACTCTCCATTCGTTTTCTACTACTGCGTAGATGCGTGGATACAAGATTCTGAGTGCTGTTGGTGGCGAGTAACGAGAAGCTAGGAGGCAGATAACTGGAATCTTACCCCTCTTAGCTCGGCTGTCAATAGAGTTCCCGATACGGAGTAATGATGATTATGAGTAAAAAACGGTATTAGTAAAAATATTCGAAGAAAAAATTGTATAAGTGCCAATATGGACCCTTCACTGACTGTAGCAAACGAAGTGGTTTGCAACTGATGGTCTTCATTTCGTGAGTAATAAACTCCTGTATGAATAGTTAATTGATTTTTGACGAAGTGCGATGACTGTATTTCTGTTGTTTGTCGTATAGTTTTCCGAAAAGTCAATTTGAATCATGGTCTCATTATCAGTATTTTTTTTCTTTCAGCTCCTTTTTTTGTTTGTTATAGTTGTAAATGACATAAAGATGTTGTTTCATCGTTAGAATTTCTTCAGCTAAAGTTTTTCTTAACTCTTTGACTGTGGTTGTAATTGGTACAATGGCTCCCATGAAGCTTCTTAGTGCTGTGAGATCTTTAGGTATTGGAAGGAAATTGATAGCCTTAATTTTGTCTTTAAGAGGCTGTATCCCGTTGCTCAATACTTTGTTGCCTAGGAATATGCACTCTTTGGTCCTGAAGATGCATTTCTTTTTGTTGAGAGTTACTCCTCCTTTATGTTGCGCTTTGAGAACTTCTTTAAGGTTATCATCATGCTCTTCTATGGTTTTGCCATATAATAAGGTGTCATCTAATAATAATAATAATAATAATAATGGTCGCAGGGCAGCTTGTGGCGAGCTGTTGGGGAGTAACGACCCCACGGACCCGAGTGCTCCCGAGAGTCGGTCAGGGTCCCCGCCTCCGGCGTGTCTTCGTCGGTCGGAGTGGAACCCCAAGGGGACCCGTAGGACTCTCAGCTCTGGCTTGCCTTAACTGGCCGTCCAGAGAGGAGTCGTCAGAGCTATATGCTCCAGGGGTGGAAGTGTAAATTTGCGTAAGTCGCGAGTTGGTGCAGCGGCTGTCAAGCCACTGCGCAGAAAGCGGTGTACACCTCTCTACACTCCTGAGCCGCCTACACCGGTGTTGCCCCTGGCTGTCTCTTGTGACGGCATTTACGGGGGCCCATCTAGTCGGCGGCGAGTCACCGCCTGCCTCGATAGCAAAGAGAAATCATTGTTATGGCAGGTGTCCGGACCTCTTTTCTATAGCTCCATTTCTGATCCATCCATCCTCCATCACCATAGCCCATTAGTCTTTTCCATTCCTTCTCAATAGTCTCTATACGCCTGCTGGGACCGGTTTACGGATATGTATTTGTGCCCGTGAATGGGTTGCAGCAGGTGTACAACACAGCAAATTTCTCCAAAGGGCCTCTACGTGTTGGATCTGTATCCCCGCGCAAGCCTATCAAAAAACCGGGATTTGTAAGCCCGTGATCCTCAAGGAGATACAAAAATAATAATAATAATAATAATAAATCTTTATTTTTTCTAAAATACTCTTACAGAATTGTACAGTAGTCTCCGCACTAGGCTTCGCCTGTATCGCGGTGAACCGATGTTGATTACATTTTGTACATTTAGGTAAATATAGTATGGGCTGAGTACAAAACAATATTTATTTTAATATCTAAGACTTAGATTATGAAATGGTACGACAACAATCATAATATCACATCTCGTTTTTTTTTTTTTTTTTTTATTTATTTCATATTAAAATTATACATAAGGTTAAATACAAAGTGCGTGCGTGGCAGAAAGGTCCTAAGCGGCATGATTTCTCTTATAACATATGCCTATTATCAGTGAAGACTTTAATTACAATAGGCCGGACGAGTTTGCATGATTCTAGTGGGGCGAAACACGGGTACGGGGTGATTCGTTTTCGGAATTAACTAATTTTATTAGAATAGCTGTAATGTAGTTATTATTATTTTTTTTTTATTATTATTTGTAGGTTGGTTCGGGTTTTGGTTGTGACATTATTAATATATTTGATAAGAATTGCGCAAGTTTCATTAGGTTTAAATTTCTTTTAAAAAATACTTTTTTAATACCGATTTTTTATTTTTTTCATTTATTGTTTCTTTTAGGTTTAGGGGCAATTCATTATATAACCTTGGAGCTATAAAAGCTACTGTTCTTTCTCCATATTTATTGTTGCTGCCAACAGTTGTTACTTTTTTATCAGAAATCTTTCTCAGATGTATTTTCGTATGCATGGGCTTCATTATTTGTGTATTATGTATATTTTCCATTAATATTAAGTATTTAATTTTACTGTGAATAGGTATGACTCTGCAGAATTTGAACAGTTGTTTATAGTTATCCCTGAATTTTTCTTTGAGCTTTTTTGGAACAATTTGTTTTAGTAATCTAAGTTGTAAATTATATATTTTATCTAAGTAGCTCTTGAATGTTCTGCCGTAGCATGTTAGTCCATACGCAATTACTGATTCAGCTAAAGCGTTATACATGTTGATTAATATTGAGTAAGGTACTTTATATTTAATGATAGAAAACTTAGCAAGTATTGCTCGAAGTTTATCGCATAAGGCATCAATGTGTGGACCCCAATTAAAGCGGTCATCTATAATAACTCCAAGGTAAGAGGCTTCATTGGTTTGTTGAATTGTTGGACAACCGCATCGAACCGAATTTTCATTCTGCATATGGAGACAGTTGTGGGTATGAGCTATTAACTTAATACTGTTGGGCACTAACCCACGTCCAGAGCTGATGTGGAGAAGCTGGGGTTTTTCAGCGTTAAGCATAAGTCCTACGTCATGTGACCATTTGCTTATGGCAATAAAGTCTTCCTGCAATGATCTCAGCGCCACATCAATATTTTTGTCGGATGCTATCAGACATGTATCATCAGCATATTGATAGATGGAACTGTGTCTGATCACATTCCCAGCATCATTGACATAGGATAAGTAGTGCAAAGGACCCAACACCGAACCCTGTGCCGTGCCAATTGTCACATCAACTTGCTCGCTTAGAGAACTTCCTAATTTTACTTCATAACTTCTGTCACTGAGATAATCCTTACACCAGTTTAGTAAGGGCCCTCTTATGCCAGTGTTTCCTAATTTTTCTAGTAATAAATCATGCTTTAGCGTATCAAATGCTTTACTGTAATCTATAAACAGGAGCAGTACATGCTCCTTATTATTTAACTTCGCATTTATTTCATCTGTGAATTCTGAAAGTAACTGTGTAGTACTTTTTTTTGGCCTGAATCCAAATTGCCTTTCCGTAAGTATGTTATGTGTGTCGTAAAAGTGGAATATTAATTTCGATACATATTTTTCGAATATCTTATCTATTATTGGTAATATAGTTATAGGTCTGTAGTTTTCATAGATGTCGGTTTGTCCTTTTTTGTAAATGGGTCTCACTATCCCTGATTTTAATTGTTTTGGATACCTCCCAGTCTTTATACTACAGTTTATTAGATTAGCTATTGCATTAGAAATGTACTTACTTGACAATTTAATGTCTATAGGACGTATGGAATCACAACCGGGACCTTTACGCGGATCTATACGACTAATTATTTTATTTATGCTGAAGTCATTGCATTTTTTAAATAATATTGACTTATCACTATTATTTGTATAGCTAGATTTGCTCAATATTTCTTTTTTACACTGCGGAATTGCGTCCAACACCGAGTTATGAAATGATTTTGCAAAGTTGTCAGCAATATTTTTTTCATTGTACAAAGTAGAACTAAATGCTTTATGTATTATATTTTCTATTGATTTTTTATTTCTGCCTGTCAATTCATTTAATATTATCCATAAATTCCGAGGATTATTTTTACTTTCGTTGATTTTATTGCAAATAAATTTGTTTTTGGAGTAATTTATTTGTTTATGGACTCGATTTCTTTCTTTATTATACATTGTTCTTAAAATTCTATTAGAGGGGTCTTATTTACATTCTCTATATAAATTATCCACGTAGTTACATTTGTCGCGAATTTTTTTCGTTACCCATTTTTCTTTATTTCTATTTGATTTCATTGTAATTTTAATATTTTCTGTGCACTTCTCATATATATGTACGAAGTTATTTTGAATAAAATTATATATTTCTGTCGGTCTGTCTGTTAAAATACCTTTTCTAAGATGTTTTCAGTTTCCTCATAATCTAGATATTTTAACACATTAAATATAAGTTTTTTTGCTTTTGACAATGAGCAGTCTTTAAGGTTACAATGTTTGAGAATGGCATTGTATGTAATTATTCTCATGTGGTCTCCAAATCGTTTTCCAAAGGTTGAGTTTACTCTGGGAATTGGTAGCTTAAAAATTCGTTTTTTCGAAAGCAGAGTGTAATTAGGCAGGAGTTTTGAGGTTTTGTGAGTGACTAATGCAATTTTGTGTATGAATAGTTGGCGGACTGAAAGAACCTGAGCTTGAGCGTAGAGAGCGGTAGTTGGAAAGCGAAAAGGTTTTTTCAGCATTACCTTCAGCACAGAGCGTTGCGCTCTTTCGATTTCGAGCATCGTGGTCTTCCCTGCACTGCCCCATGCAGGAATGCAGTATCCGATGACCGACTGACATAACGAAACATACACTGTTTTTAAAAGAGGTTCATCAGCAGAGTTACGAAGTTTTTTAAATATAAATATGGATTTTCTGATTCTTTTTGCTAAAGTGTGGATGTGATTTTTAAAGTTAAGATTGTTATCTATCAAAAGACCTAGGTATTTTATAACTTCAGTGCTTTGAATGGAGTTGCAGTTACAGTGAGTACTGGAAAAATTAGTACAAGTGTGGATTTTTATAACGGGATCGAAAAGAGGTTTAGATAGAGCCGTTTTATGAAAGCAGAGAAATTTTGTTTTATTACTGTTGAGGGTCAGCAGGTTTGCTCGAAGCCAGTTAGAAGCGCTATTTAGACCACGCTCTGCAGTAGAGACCACACTCTCCCAATTCGTATCATTAAAAAGAATTACCGTGTCATCTGCATAACAAAGTATATCTGAATTTGGGATTTTTAGATTGAGTATATCATTCATATATATTGTGAAAAGTGTGGGGCCGAGTATGCTTCCTTGTGGGACGCCAAAATTGATGGGAAGTACGGAACTTTTAAACGTTCCCACTTTTACTAGCTGCCTCCTGCCAGATAGGTAGGTCTCAAACCAAAGTAACGGGACACCATGAATACCTAGACTTTGTAATTTCCGAAGTAAAATTGGAATTGATACGGTATCAAAGGCCTTAGCCAAATCAAGAAAGACGCCAATACATTTTAAATTATTGTCTAAATAGGATGAAACTAGATCGGTGAGAGTTGAGGTAGCGTCTTCCGTCGAACGGTTCTGCCTAAATCCAAATTGTCGATCAGATAAGAGGTTGAATTTCTCGAGGTATCTCACTAAACGGCGGTTAACAAGTCTTTCGAAAATTTTGGAAAAGGTGCTTAGTAATTAAATGGGTCTGTAGTTGCCAGGAATGTTTTTTGGTCCGTCTTTATGAATGGGAGTAACCGAAGCTAATTTCCATTTCTCCGGAAATAGACCAGAACTTAAACTAATATTGTAAATGTGGGCTAGCGGTTCAATGATACAGTTTTTGATACACTTTACGAGTTTGTTATTTATCCCGTCTGGACCTGGTGCGCTGTCGTCTTTTAAATGTCTTATGGTAGTTTCAATTTCTCTGAAATCCGTCGGTTGCATATAGAATGTTTTGTCTGTGCTACTTAGTCGAAGGTTAGTGGCAAGGGATTCCTCTGACTCCCCAGTCTGAGAAATGATTTCTGTCGCTAATTTTTGACCTACGGAGGAAAAGAAGTTATTGCAGTTGTTTAATGATTCCAACGGATTAGGTGTAGAAATCAGATCGACTGGTTGAGATTTATGTTTCTTGATGTTACAAATATTTTTAATGACTTCCCAAAGTTTTTTAGTGTTACGGGTATTGGAAGAGAGTTCGTGTTTTTCATGCTGTTCTTTTAGTTTTTTAAGGAGATTGTTACAGAAGTTCTTGTAGCGGCTATAAGTTAACTGTAGTACTGCATCATGGGGAAACTGTCTAGATTTTAAATGTAACCTATCGCGATGTTTGATACAACGAAGGAGGCCGGGAGTCATCCAGGGTTTAAGAGTGAATTTGGTCCGAGGTATTTTTACTTCTTTCGAGTTCAGTTTAACAGCATTCTCAACAATACTCATAAAAGTGGTAGTAGCAATGTTGACATCCGATTCATTTAAAACTACGCGCCAGTCTACTGATTCAAGCTCTGAAAGAACACCAGCATTGTCAATTACAGATTTGATTCTATTAAGCTTTTGGTTAACAGACACATTCGAGGAAATTTCAACAGCCACTGCTTTGTGGTCTGTGATGTTTAATTCACAAACAGCACCAGTGACTGGATGTTGTGTTCTAATAAACAGGTGATCCAAGCATGCTTTGTCGCGCGTGGGCAAAGAGATAGCCGACTCGAGTCCATGTTCTGCAAGAAGGCAAAGGTATTCGGAAACGTTGGTGTTCTGGCTATTGGGAGAGATAATGTCAATATTTATGTCACCTGTTATTATTAGTTGGTTTACGTTTTTAAGAGTATTAAGTGTGGTATCTAAGTCAAAAAGGAACTTTGTTGTACATCTGAATGAAGGAGATCTATAAAAACCAAGAATTGTAGCTTGTTTTGGAATGTCTATTAATAAGCAACATGCTTCGGCAAAACTAGGTTCCCTAACAGTTACGGTCCATTTTTCTCTTACAAACGCTACGACTCCACCGTTTTGGTTTATATTATGCTTGGTGTAATACGAATTATATCCTGGGATTTGATTAAATAATACGTTGTCTTGTATTCTACACTCCGTTAAAATAAGAACGTCAAACTCAACCTTTGTTCTGTGTAAATTTAAAATAAATATATCAAGATTTTTATGGATGCTGCGTATATTAAAAGTTAAGACCTTGAAACCTCTCAATTGCTTAAAAGTATTGTTGAAATTATCTACTAAAACTTCACGACATGGGATATTACATACTGATTCTAGATCATCTGCCACTTGAGAGCTGTTCATTTTAAAGGTAGGAATTGTATCATGAATTTATAAGTACAGAGTTGATTATTCAAAATTGTTATATAGCGGCAGAAAATGACACGAATTAAAATGTGTAGGTAATACGGTGCGATGTAATTAGTTGACATAAATTGAGTTGAGAAAGATTCTAATTTTAGTGTGACTAATGAAATCTGATTGTAATCGTAATTATGTTGATACATATGAGAATATACATGTAGTAGTAAATCAATTTTGTCTGCAGTGGCCTTAGTACTAAATACAAACGCTTCTAAGAAAATATTTCCAGCGGTATTACAAATATTTGAACAGTTACGTAACAATAACAATTGACTAACGCTAATAAATTTATTTTTACCATACATTAAACTTAAAAGAAGTGGTATATCACGTGACAACATTTTTTGAGATCCATAATATGATAAGAAACTTAAGATTATAAGAAAATCAACGGAAGACTGAGTTCCAAGTACAGTCATTATAATAAAACATAAAATAAATTTAAGAACATTTGTAAGACCTCTACTAATTAGACGCATTTCGAAAAGGCTCAATTTGGCTAATCGTAACGGGTCCTGTGCCGAGTTTACCTAGCACTGCCTCCGAAGTAATTCTCACAACCGAGCTAGTTTCCGAACGTCGCATGTAGATGGACCCGTTTGAAGTCCAGACGAATTTAAAGTTGAGCTGCGCGCCTGCCGCTCGAGCTTTGCTAAAGAGAACCCTGTTTCCTTTAGTTAGGTGTTCGTTTATGTAAACGCGGCGTAAGTTCCCCGGAATGTCCAGCATGTCGGTAGTGAGGTTGCGGCGCACCCTGGCGGCGCGCAGGATCTGGTCGCGCGGGGCGCGGCGCGTCAGCGTCAGCACGACGGGGCGCGGTCGCTCGGCGCCCGCCGCGCCCGCGCCGCCGCCGCCGCCGCGCTGGCCCACACGCCGCACGTCGTCCACGTCGCGCGGGTCCAGCTCGACTCCCAGTTTGATGCAGATCGTGTTAACAATTTGTTGTAGATTTTCGCTGTTGTCCTCCGTAACGCCTGTAATCTCAACATTTTTAAGCAAACGGTGTTGCTCCTTGTTTTCAAGATCTTGACGGAGTTCGACAACTTCAGCGCGAAGAGTTTTTACTTCTGCCTTGTAAAAGTCAAGCTCCTTGAGTTGGCTTTTCATCTCTGATATTTCATTACGAAACATGGTTACATCTTCTGAGGTATGATTCAGTGAGGTAGTGAAGGCGTCCATCTCACGTTGCATTGATTTGAAGACACGTTGCAATTGTTGGAGAGTTGTAGTGAAAGAAGATAAGACTTCGCTGGGAACAGGCATTGATGCCAAATCCTGCGCAGAGTTCAGGAAATCAATGGTGACATTTTCGTCGTTCGAATTTGTTTTTGAGCCGTCCGAATGACTTTGAATTGCAGGCGTGCATTTAGGGGTTGTCTTTTGTTCGCGGTTAGTAATGTTATTGTTCGTCGCCGTTGTTTTAATCACCTTACAGCTTTGACATATGTATTTTTTACTATTGGATTTCAATAGTTTGTTTTCCTCACGAGTTAGTTTTATACAGTAAGTGTGATATTTTTTTGGGCATGTCGAACACGCGACGGACTCGCCGTTTAGGTGTCTATTGCAGTCTCCGCACAACATTTTGTTCTGTAGGGGTGTCTTCACAAATGGTATTCACGCCGCCTATCGGTAAAGCTGGGAATTTTCTTGACTTTGTAGATAAAACTGTAATTGAACGTAGTATCGGCGGAAGGAGATAGATGGCGCTAATATCAAACTTTGGTGATGAGATGTTGTAATCACTAAACTTCGGGCGGCAGTTATTAGTTTGAAAATTTGAATTGTTAGCGTCTCTTTGGCGGCAGTTATCAGGAAAAAAAGTTATGGTTATTATTAGGTATTTAATGTTCACTTAGGCGTGCTGATGCTTGTATACACTAGTTAGAAGACCAGAAGCTATGTAGTTGTATTATTTGAAGTTCAGGGATACATTTAAAACCAAAAATCACTGAAATGTTCACTGTTAACTTATTTGCTCACAACAACTTATTAAAAGTAACGATTCTTAAGATAACACTTTATATTGCTCCTTACACGTAACTGAGTTTATTTAATACACTTTCAAGCCGTATTTGTCACTAAAACTATTTTTAAGAATTAAAATATCGGTAGATAGTGTTATTGTGACGGCAGCGCCATCTGACCTATCTACGTGATTTATACAATCTTTGGTGCTAGTTAGTATGGTTGCCATTTTTCGTTGAAAGATTTCGCTTGAGGAATTCATTCCCATTGGCAGTCTATTAAATATATACCTTCCTAATGGAGTGATGAAGGTGCTTAGATCTTTAGAGTCCTCAGTGAGTTCAACTTGGAAATAGCTTTTAACGGCATCAATTTTTGAAAAATATTTTGATCCGGCTAGTTGTGCTAGGCATTCTTCTACAGTAGGCAGAGGATGATATTCTCTCATGACGCTTTTATTAAGTTCAGTGTAGTCGACTGTGACACGTACACTAGTAGTGTCATTCTTGTCCGGGATAGGTACCATAGGGGCACACCATTCTGTTGGATGTGTGACGGGTTCAATTACATTCATGTCTTGAAGGTTCTGCAGTGCTTTTTGTACTTTACGAGTAGGTCTTATAGGTATTGAAATGTGCCTTGGAGTAGTTACTGCATATGGTTTAGCATTATCTTTCAACTTGATGTTATATTTTCCTTTCATGATACCTAATCCTATGAATAAGTCTGAATGTTCCTCTTCAGGTAGTGTCTTGTTGGATATTTGCATGATGTTAGTCGTGAGGATGCCATTGTATAATGCCAATAGTGTCACATTCCGATAATCCTAGTAAGGGTGTGTGCTGGTCTTGCAGTACATTATGTCTGTCTTTATGGTTTTATTTTGCCATGCCAGCTCTACATTATGGCATATACCACCAGACGGTAGCGTTATTTTTCAGGGTCCTAGGAGTTTCTCTTTGACTTTTGTTGGTATGGGTAAATTAAGTTTCTGCCTTAGTTCCGGGCTGATAACTGTCTCCGATGCACCAGTGTCACTGTCGTCAATCTTGAATTTGAGTTTTTGGCCATAACTTGTAGTGTAACATATTTCGGTCTTGAGCGTGTTGAACGAGGTGTTGAATTCACAGAGTCAATGATTTTCTCAGACTTTTGTACGGTACCAAAGAAAAATTCATCTTTTTTTATATTTATTTATTGGTTTACCAACAATTGTTTACACTATTACAGAAAAAAATGTACACATACTCATTCTAGTTATTGTGAATGTAACAATTACTTACAGGTAAACTCCGCATGCTTAACTATTTATCTATGTGAGTATACTTAAATGTGCATATATATAATCACTATCTGCACATGCAGTGAAAGATTACAGTACAGATTACAGTAGTGAGGTTATAAGTAGTGATGTGCCGCCACCGGCAACTTTTCAACACTACGAAGAACATCTTAATCATCTTCTGTTACTTCGTTTAATGTTTTCTGTTCTTTCTTGTTGTCTTTTTTCTTCTTGCTTTTTTCACTAGCCAGTGGCCTTTAATTCCACATTCGTTGCAAGTAGAGTTTGCAGCTTCACATTCCGAAAACTTGTGTTTTAGAGTGCGACCACATTTTCTACAACAGTCTGTTCTACCAGTTTGTTTAAAGGGTTTCTTTACACTTGTTTTTTTACGTAATGTACTTCTGGGGCTTGAACTTGGTTTGGATTGAGTGATGCTATGTTGGCTTCCACTATTTCAGCATATCGTACCGTATTGATGACAGTTTCTAATTTCGGCTCTTATTCCAAGTTTTGAAGTGCTTTTGAGAGTTAGGTGTCTTTCATACCTGCGACGATTCTGTCTCTGATGAGCTCGTCTTCGAGTGTTCCGAATTCACATTTCTTTGCAAGGGTGTGAAAGTCGGCGATGAACTCGTCTATGCTTTCGTCTTGTTTTTGTGTGCGTTGGTTAAATCTAGCTCTGCTATACATTTTTGTCTTGCGTGCCGTGTAGTAAGCATTAAATTTCTCTTTCACAATGTCGTAAGATTTCATGTCGCTATCTGTGAGCTTCATCGACGCGATGATGTTATTGGCTTGGCCACGGCCACAATGGCCACCCATGATGTCATCATCATCATCATCATCAGCCTATGTTAGTCCACTGATGGACGTAGGCCTCTCCTATAAACTATACGTATAGACGCATTAGGAGGTAAATGCCCATAATCGCCCCACTGGGCAAGCGGATTGGCGATCGCAGTAATGTGTACAATAAAGAATTTACTTGCGTTTCGCTTGGTAGCATTTTTAAACGAGTAGTTTCCCTGTACTGTTCAAATCTTGTGATCCAACTTTGCCAATCAATCTCTTTGAAAGTAAATTGTTGCGACGGCGGCGTGGTCATACCGGGCAGGAAGGTGAGATCTTGCGCGGTGCTTGTTGACGATGTTGTGGCAGGTTGAGACGAAAGTTTTGTCTGCATCTGCTGTATCAGGGCCATTTGAGCATCTATACCCTGTTCGTTTAAGAAAGTTAACAGGAGAAAACTACCTTACCTGCTACCTCAGTGACCTGGCTTGTTAATTGGACTGTTTCGTACTTTTATTCTGTGATACGGCTTGATATTGGACTGATTATTGGTGAATTATGAATAATTCACAAGAAGTGATAAAGAAAAGGCGTAAACTGCACTTTTCTTCACAAAATGATACACAACTTGTATGATACCTTCTCAAAGGAGACTCCATAAGCCTCGAAAAATGACATTGCAAAAACAATTGCTTCCTCATAAGGCATTCACTGGGTATCCGTACACAGAATTGTAAATGAAAAGCAGAAGAAAGGCGTCCTTAATTCGCCGATAAAACAAACGACACGCAAATCTGTGATAAGACTGAAGATCTGTGACTGAAGATCTGTGACAACTGACAGCTTCACTGAAAACGCAATAGACCTTTAAATCCTTTTAGACTTCTCCCGGGCCTTCGAATGTATGAATCCGTCGTTGTTGCTGTCAAAAATGGCGTACTATGGGATCGCTCCATCGTCGAGAAAATGGTTTCAATCATTTCTTACTGGCAGACAACAATATGTGGAACTGCAACTAGAGCAGGGAGAACTAGCCAAATCTCAAATCCGACAGATTAATAGAGGAACGCCACAAGGGTCCATTTTAAGTCCTTTGCTCTTTATACTTTACACTGCAGACTGGGTAACTACACTCAATCACTGTGAAGTTCATCTCTACGCGGACGATACGCAGTTATATTATTCTTTTAAACCGCAGGAAATGACTTTAGCAATTAAAAATATAAACAACGATCTTAACGCTATAGCAGACTGGTCTTCAAAGAATAATCTAGTACTGAATCCAACGAAATCGCAGTTTGTGGTCGTAGGTAGCAAATGGCAAAGGCAAAGAATCATCGATCAAGAGCCCAAGATTTACATTGGCTTAGAGCCTATACCGCAAGCACCTCATGCAAGAAATCTGGGTCTTAACATGGATGGTGAACTTAGATTTGAGGAGCATGTTAATTCAAAAATACGAAATGCATTCTACCGTCTAAAAATTCTATACGGGTATAGAAAATATTTGGAAGAAAGTGTTAGGGAAATATTAGTAGAGAGTCTGGTATTGTCACCCTTTAACTACACAGACATTGTTTACGGCCCCAGATTACTTGTAAAAACAAAAAAGTGTATACAACGGGTACAGAACGCGTGCATACGCTTCTGTTACGATATACCGAAACGGGCGCACATCACTCCTCATCTCAATAGCAGAAACATATTGAATATGGATAATAGACGGAACTTGCACCTGCTTTTTACACTACGTAAAATTATAGAGTTCGAGAAACCTTCTTATTTATATGAGAAATTAAGATGGGCACAGGAGGCAGGCAGGCTAGTGAGAAGCCACAGGCAGAACATTTTACTTATCCCAAAACACAGCACGAAATTATTCAGGGGAGGATTTAAGTATGCAGCAGCAAAAATATGGAACGATTTACCACCACCATTAAGAAAACCGATGCCATTGCTGCAGTTTAAGAAACTGGTCAAGACATACCTGCTTAACTTACAAAAATCCCCTCCCCTCTCTTTATAATAACGACGTGCAAAGGCTTAAGCTAGTAATACGTACCTCTGATATTTTTTAATACTACAAACAATTATAATTTTGTAATAATTTATGGCATGCTGAAACACACACACACACACACACACACACACACACACACACACACACACACACACACACACACACACACACACACGTACAAACACAACTGCGAGCAAGACCGACCTACCTAACTTAGTATAACTTAGTTTAAGAAGGACCTGTCTGAAAATCAGCGCTGGGTAAGTGAATATACTTCACATATCTAGCTTATGCTGAGACTGGTACCTATTGCCCATACCTACAAAGCAATATTTATTTATATTATTATTTTTTTTTATTTTTTAATTCGTTTTTATATTTTTTGTGTTTTTTTTTTTTCTTGTTTTGTATTCTGTAATTTGGGCAATAAAACTTTTTTTATTCTTATTCTTATTCTTATTAATACGAAGAATTATCCATGGATTTTATTGAAGGAATGAAATTCCATCCCTAGATAAAATACTGGCGATAGTAAACGACGATGCAAGTCTAGCCAATTATAAACGAACGACATTTCACAAACTACTAAAACATATGGGTTTCAAGTTTATGAAAAGAACTCTTAATAGTATGATGAGTGACCGTGAAGATTTAGAATATTGGAGAAGGAATTATTTGCAAAGCATAAAGGAAGCCAGAGACTTCAATAAGAAGATTTATTATTTGGACGAGACTTGGGTCAACGAGGGTCATACTAAAAATAAGATATGGGTTGACTCTACAATTCAAAACGCAAGACAAGCACTCATGAACGGTTTATCTGTCGGCTTAAAGAATCCATCAGGTAAGTTAATTTTAGTCATTATCATTTAGCACAGTGTAAAATGCAAAACAATGAATCACTTAAATAAAATTCCTTATGTATTGTATTTGCACCTGTTGGTTGCATCTGGTCGACAGTTATCAATAGAAAGTTGCAGGTGCAACAAAATAAGGAACGCCTCCAAGGAACCAAACTTAATGTGTCAAGAACCAATCCAATGTTCCCACCAAACTTATGGTCTGTCCATGTCAACAATACGGCAGGTTTCCCGAGAACGCAAAATAATGTGGAGGCCTGGCACCGGCGATGGAACTATCTTTTAAATAACAAACGTTATGGTCTATACGTGACCATAAATTACGTGGTAAAGGAACAGATTCCAACTAATTTTACCATTGAAAGGTCAATAGCAAATGTTGAAAAAACACCACCCAGAAAAAAAGGAACGACGCGTTATAACGCTATTGAAAGGCATTGCCATCATAAAGAGAATATGGATACCATCTCTATTTTACGGGGAATTGCAAATCATATAGATTTGTAAAACATTTATAATTAGTGCGTATACTATTTATATTAAGATTTATAAAATTTGACGTTCCCGCCTTATTTTTTGGGCAGACTGCAGTGTACGTAGCACAACACAATACATGTTTATCGTATTTGCTTTTTAGTTGTTTCTGTGCGTCTTTCTCTAAAAATAAGGCGGAATTTTTAGCTATTTACACTAGGCAAAGGTACGGTAGGTAGGTATAATTAGTTAATTACCAAACTCGATTTCTATAACGAATAATAATGATGTTGAAATTAAGAAATTAATATTTTTTGTTGATTTATATTGTGTTTTAATCAAACATCCTGGTATTGTATCTCTCTCTATCTTTACTTCGATAGTTGCCAAATTAATACAATACTAAAATTGGGGTATTAATATCGAAGAATATATACTTGTTTCTTATCTTATTTATTTATTTATAAATATACTATCTTGAACCAATCATGGATCATTAAGATGATGAAAACGAGTAGTTACCCAATTTGCCGCTAGATGTCCCTGTTCCATTTTAATTTGATCATAACTCATAACCAGTGATCTAACTCTTAGTTATAATTATACTGAGAGCTACCGTGAGACAATAAATGGCTGTATTTAAGTATACTATTTATAAGTACAATAGAAAAACAACTTCCCTCATGTATATTAAAGTGTGATATTTTAAATGGAAATATCTATAAGTTAAATAAGTGGAATTGTTCTGTGAAAATAAAACTGTGTTAATATTACCTAGCTTTGGGCTCAGGTATACTAACTCCGGAACCTAACAATAATTGGGAGGTAAGTTTATTGAAATCACTTACAAGTTTTACCAGTGTTTGAGCTAGAAATAAGGTAGGTATTTACATACGTACAAATAACGTAATTATAAAAAAAACGATTATAGATAAAGATAATAATAGAAATAATATTGTGCGACTCACCAGAAGTTTAAATAATTAGCTGAACACTATATCTTACTAGACACTCACTACACTGAATCTAGAATAGGTACTTACACTACCTAGGAACAAAGTAATGTAAAGTTTACTCTTCAATCTTCAACAAAAGTGATCCCGTCTCGTCTGCGTGGTCGTCTCTCACTCCCGTATTGGAAGTGGAGGATTCCATGTCAGGGCTTCCTGTTGACATTGCCTTATATAGGCCTAGCCTACCGACGCTAATTCCAGATGTGTTCGGCCGTTTTGGCGCCTGCGTACTCCCGTGGAAGCTGCAACAGACTCATTAAACGAAGCATCACTCATCCCGGGCATGCGCAATAGGTATGTAACAAGCGGCAAACGTTAGCGCCAATTTGCGCGTCGCGTCGGTTGCTGGCGTCTCCATTAATACGCAT
Organism: Thaumatotibia leucotreta; assembly: GCA_025490895.1. Taxonomy (NCBI): domain Eukaryota; kingdom Metazoa; phylum Arthropoda; class Insecta; order Lepidoptera; family Tortricidae; genus Thaumatotibia; species Thaumatotibia leucotreta. The sequence goes on along the minus strand of JALPQI010003726.1, from coordinate 39,817 downwards.
GCGTTTATCTCGAGGGACGCTTTGGTTCCTATTGGTGTAATCTTCCACCGTTGTACCGTTAACTGGGATGTCCCGACCGCGCGTGCGTTTGCGTGGCGTCTTGACTCTTGAGTTGGCTTGGCTTCGGTGTTTTTGGCGCCAAGCCGTCGCGTCGCTTGGTTTTGACCGTTGATGATTTCCTTTGTGGTTCACGCCAAAGAGAATATAATCACTACGTTTTAAGAGGCGGGACTCCCATACTAGCGAATGGAATCAGTTTGCATGGCAAACTCATACCAACATAAACGACAAAGAACTGTCAAAGAACAATACTACCAATATAACGGACTAAAATAGTGGAGCTGCTGTACATTTGCGTTTTTTATCGATATCGATAAAATGAAGGAGGTTGAAATATGGGGTCATGTCGATTACAATTTTCATAAGTAGGTTAAAGTAAGATTGAGTCCATATTTAAGTCGTATGTTACAATGGATATTTCAAGTGGATTAATAGATGATTAGACTTAAATATGGACCCGAAATAAAACAGTACATAGTTTAATTCTTTAATTATTTTATTATTTTGCGATGCCTTGTTGTTGTGATTTTTTAACCATATCGGCAGTTGATTGCTCCGATTTTGCGAAAGAAAGATTTCGAAGGTGGCACTCATTCCTTATTAAAAGGTGACTCAGACGAACCAGCAATATATTCAATAGATAATCTTTGTGATCATTACAGATCCATTGAAAATTGTCACATTGAGTTAACATGATCGTGACTGCTTGCTGAGAGATATTTTTTTCATGAAGAATTGGTTTAACTTGGTTTTCAAAACATGAAGTTACTGTGTCTACTAACATGCATAAATTAAATGTGGGATATGTAAGACTTCTTTTGTCTTGCCACCATTCCCGAAGTTTAATGTAGCTGTACATTGGTGACTCACACTGTTCCTCGTTTTGAGTTTTTAAACTTGACTTGCATCCCTCACATTGCCATCTTAATTTTTTTAGTACCACCGAGGCTAAATATCCCGCGACATACACAGTAGGCTGTTTTTCAAATGCTTGGAATAAGGTGTTTTCGATTTCCAGAAATTCTGCATCATCCTCAAATTCAAAATCATCGGGTAAATGTACAACTGGCACTTCGGCTTCCTCTGATAGACGTAGAACAGGAGCTTCAACATCTTCAGATGATTGCACTGCGGTTTTTTCTGTTTTTTATACACTTTGAAAAAAATCCTCAAAGTCTATCACAGCTTCGTTTTCGTCCTCTTCGCAGTTTGCTCCTCGACTCAGTGGCGTACTTAATTTAGTCAGTATATTTGACTTTAAGGCAGCTGAGAAGTGATGGCACGTTGGGTTGCTATTTGTAGGGCAATGCTGCCTTATCATGCCAAAAAGGTTTTCTAAGCTATCTTGGTTTAGCTGCCGAAGATTTAAGTATTTGAATCCTTTGGATTCAACATATTTCCAAATGTCTTCCAATGATGTTAAGGAAGTTACGTAACCCTGTACACATCGTACGTTCTTCAGTCTTAAACTGCTGTCAGACTTTAGGAAATACATTGTACTGATTATTTGTTTATGATGTCTCCACAATTCTACATGGTTTGTTTTTTTCGAAACATTCTCCCTTCTTTGCTACGAGGGTCCATTAGTGCAATCGAAGAGCTTGTCAAGATCTTCTATGATATGGGCAGTTTCCAAGATCTCCTGAGCTTTAACATCATCGCCGTATTTCTCCGCCATAAGTTTTAAAATAGCAGCGACGGTATTACTAAGCACTTGAGCAGCCAGCTTTACTTTCATTTTTGAGCGAAATGAAGGATTAACGTGTACAGAAGTTAGTTTTTTAAAATGTAACGTGCTTTGGTTTTTTTCCGCTACTTGTAAAAGATGAGACCACTTTCCTTTTTTTCCGTTTATAATAACTTCTCCTCCGTTGTGAAAATTGTTTCTGATTGATTTGAATAAATGTGGTACATCGAACATTATGTATACTTTCATATCATCCGATATAAAGTAATTGGATGAGGTTGGGACGCCACACCACGTCTTCAATAAATTCAAACTTCCAATGTTTGTGGGTCCTTGGTCACATACTGTGGTAACCACTTTATAACCAATATCATCGAGAGCCTTTATTATTTCCTTAATAATCCCAGCAAGGTTTTGGGATGATATTGTTCCTTTGACAAAATAATATGCAATTGGTTGCTTTAGTTTTTTGTGCAGACCCTGTATCATAAATACTAAGGCATGATTTGCTATTTCTGAAGACCTGCACTGATTTTTACCCAAGTCTACATATCCCTCTACTTTGTCTGTTCTTGGATTGTATATAAGACGTTTTTTTAAACTTATTTCGTCAAACAGTAAAGCACACAACCTGTCTTTTTCGTTTAGTTTTGCAGCCTTCTTTTTTAAATGATCCATAATAGTGGAGCTGATCCCTGGCTCTAAATCTATGCTTTGAAGCAGAGTTTGTAATGTTCTTATGCTAGGTAATGCTATCAAATGCTGTAGATGTCTATATGTGCGAGGTGATTTTTTATATATAGCAATAGCCAAAGCCTTTTCCAACGGTGTCCACCGTTTTCCTCGAGCATTTCTATCGTGATTGCGTATGTATGCATTTATAAGTGTTTTTAGTGCCAATGACTTGATACGGGGCATTATATTTCCTTCTCGCAAAATTGAAATTTTTTGTTTGTATAAATCAATTTTTTTCAGTAATTTTTTTCTTCGAGGTGTAACATCTAAATCTGTAAGGAAAAAATAACTAAACATTAATTTCAATAAAAAACACAAACATTAAGAAAAAAATCGGCATTAGAATAAAGATTAACTTATTGGCCTGTTAAAAGTTTTTTTAAAGCTAAAAAAAAACCAGAATTTAAGTCAAAAATAGGCAGATATAAATACACGGTGTTGTTTACCTGTGCGAGATATTTTTATTCTCTTAGGTGATTGAAGGATGCTCTTCTTTTTTGTGCAATAATCATGGTCAAGTATATGCGGCTGGCCTGATGTAACTGATTCTGTGAAAATCAATTAAACAATTAAATGAATTTGGTCGCAAGGAATTATTTTCTCTAAGATGCCTAAATTCTAATTCTCAACATTTGTTCTGAAAATGTTAAAGAACAGTGTGTCAATTATAAGTGCTTGTTTTATTGTTTATATGATAGTTGTATTTAAAATAATTATAAAAACAAAATATTTGTGGACAATCTCACACAGATCAATCTAGCCCCAAACTAAGCAAAGCTTGTACTATGGGTACTAGGCGACAATAAACATACTTATATAGATAAGTAAATGCTACCAAAACGGAAGCTAATATTTAAAAAATAATAATACTTATATTTTGTCCCTCAAATTAGAAGTCACCTGTGTGTATATAAGCTTTATTTACCTGAACTGTGTGACCTTTTTCTTTTAAGTGATCGGGATATTTTTTTGTTACTCAACCCTTGAGATATAAGCCGCTGTTCATCAAAGTATGATTCTGTAAATATTCAAAGCAAGAGATTATGATTAAAACACTGAAGATTGATTGATTAAAACTATGATTAAAATACTTCAAGAGATTAAACTGGGAATTACCTAGAACTAAGAATTACCTGAGTTGCTAGGCCCCGCTATTGCTTCAGCTTGTGGTAGTAATACTTCATTGTCATTCACTTCAACATTACCAAAAACATTCAGCGGAATTTCACCGGAGAGTGGGACAGCTTTAACATGTTTTAATGGTATGGCTTGAGATGATAGCTGCTGTTCAGGAATATATGATTCTGTAAATATTAAAAATACAGTAATTAATCCTTTAATTGTCCTTATAGGTACAACTGCTAAATTGAGGTTAAAGAATTACCTGATTTACTAAGTCCACCAATGGCTTCTACTTGATGTAGTGATACTTCATTATCACATATGACCGGATCATGACTCGCAGCAATGTCAATGTTTGAATAAACATGACTTGGAAAGTTAAGCAGCAATTCATCAGAAAGTGGATCAGCTTTTAAATTTTTTGTTGGTATGGCAGACTTTTTAAGACGATTTTTTTTCTTATTAAAAGCTCTGTTCTCGAAGTGATCTTCACATATATATTTCAATGTATGTAATTTTTCTATTGGAACATATAATAAATCTTCTTTTCCCACAAATTTGACCCACTCCCGGCATCTGAAACATTAATTAAAACTGAGTAACATTTTAGTTTATTCAAGGACCTTAAATGATTACTGGTCTCAAAAAAGGGGAATAATGTTTATCATGTATAGATAGCAGGTAATTTTTCAGTGAATGTGTTCAAAAAAATTGTTTGATTATTATTTTATTTACTTAATATATTAAAAACAAATAAACAAGCTATGTAATACAAGATTTTTTTATCATAAGAAGTACAATTATGGAATAAAGTAATATATATAACTAATTTGAGAAGATATATACATCTTTATAAATTTAAAATGTATACAAATTAACCTATTGAGGAAACTAGGAACTAATTAAATTGCATTAGCTTATTATAAAATTCCACTTTATGTAATTATTTGCACGGATATCGATAGTTACGGTACATCTCTAGTACACAATGTAAGGGATATTAAATATCAAATTTTCTTTTTTTATATAGGCTGCTGCACAAAAATATGATCAAAAGTATCTATAGCAATACTTACCGGTTTTCATCCAAGGGAAATTTCGCCATAAACAATCTTTTTTCGCGATTTTCACGACTAGATCTATTTCCACAAATTTCACATGTTATAAACCGTCTTTTGGGTGGCATTTTATTAAAACTTATTCACGTAAATCACATTCACTACTCGAGAAAGCCAAGACACCTGAATTATCTAGAAATCGAAAGAAATTTAAAGAACAAAACATGCGAATCGTATTGACAAGCAAAACAATATGGCTGACAGTTGACTTGACAGATAAACTCGACTGACGTTTTGTTTTAGTATTGTGGCAATGATTTGCCATGTAAAGTCCATATAATTTTTTTTTTGTTCCTAGTTGCGTTAGACTGGTTCACGCCAATATCCTAAACTGAGTAATTAATAAAGCATAGAGTAAAAACATTTAAATAGGTAACGGACTTTCGTATCGTTACATTGTCCAAAAAAGACTGGTAAAATATTTGCAGACTGATAGAATGGTAGCAGATGTCTTAACTTTTCATGTACTGAAAAACATTATAAATTCATGCAAGGAATAAATATTAAACTGTAAGCAAGTTGTGACACATAATTATTCTGTGATATTTTCTTTATTAAATTATTTTCCTTTTATATGGGACTTATACAATGTTTTAATTTTTATATATAGCTGTACTTTATTTTATTGAATTAGATTTTTTATGCTTGCAATTTTTTATTCGCCAATTTTTAATAGGCATGTAATACATGTATTTATATCATTATAACATGTAAGTTGACTGTCAACCGAACCATGCCAATGTGATCTTTCTTTTGTCATTTAACGCATGTTAAGGGTTGTTTCACACGTACCACAACCACACGATAACCACAACACGTGGGCGGGCGCATGTTATGTACACTCGACCAATTGGAACCCTAGGCCACTCTAGAACTATGTCAAAATGAAAAGCCGTTTGAAATGTCTTACAATCTGATTGATAACGTTACTTTGACATGGTTCCTGAGTGGCCTAGGGTTCCAATTGGTTGACTGTACCTATGTTTAATAAATAGTACAATTCACACGTACCACATTTTGTCGCCATCATCGACCGCGTGTATAAAAATGCGTTCAAACTAAAAGAGCATTCGCTGTTCTAACCTCCCACTCTACGAAATTCGATCGGTACACAAAACTTGATTGGTTGATTTCGTAGAACGGGCGCTAGAACAGCGAATGCTCTTTTGGTTTAAACGCACCTCAATACCACATGCGCTCTCCCCGCTTCGTTCATTCAGCGTTGTATTGCGGTCACGGGTGGTTGTGCGGAATGATGTCATAAAAATGTCCGACTGCGAGACTTTTACACAGATTGTTTATTGAGGAGATACACAATTTGCCATGCCTTTGGGATCATAAGACAGAAGAATATTCTAATCGCATACTAAAAACCGAAGCGTGGGAATTTCCCATTCCCATTCCCAGAGTGTTCGCAGACTACTCTAATAAAAAAATATATCAAATCTGCATCCAGCGAAAAAGTAATCCAGGTTGGGAGATTTATGCGAAGGGTAAAGGACGCCCAGGGCGACGAGTCTTTCGGCCCCAAACAAACGGTAGCAGTCACTTTCGCATCCACACAACTCCTCGAATATGTCACATTAGATCACTGGAGGCATAAAGTGGGAATTTATGTTCCCCCTGTAAAACAATGTCTACGTTGTATGAAGTTTGGATACATAGCAAAGTTTTGCAAAAATGCAGATATCTGTTCCATATGTTCTGAAAATCATAATTTTAAAATATGTCCAAAAACGAAAACTTTATGTGCTGTGCTAATTGCGGTCATGATCATGTTGCCATATCGGCCACATGCCCCATTAAAAAGCAAAAAATTGAAGAAAATAATGATTTGCCAAAAAATTCTAACACAAATCTAAACAATTATGTTCTGTTTCTTTTCTTCAACACACCGTACAATTTGAAGAAAGCGGCAGTAGTTAGTGAAACATAAGAAAGTCTAATGAGAGATCTCTGCGGTCATTTACGACAAGAACACGCATACAACAGAGTAAAAAGTTTGTTTAGTGTGTACGATTAGTTATTTAAACGTTGTAATTTAACTTCGAGTTGTTTCATTGAATTATAATACAGGTTTTATTTGTTTAAGCCAAAACGAAAATAAAAATTTTATGGGCATGCTAATTATTGTTGGCATATTAGTTATTCTCTAAAGATCTCGGCGATATTTAAGGACAAGAATGCTAAGAGAGTAGAACGTTTGTTTAGTGTCTGAGGTTTCTTTTTTCATAGCTGGTGGGATCAGTCGTCATGGGACCTGTTGGCGTGGGATCATTTGACATGTAGCCGACATGGAGAACAAGTCAGGAATTTTGTTGGCCGAACAGGCAAGGCTCAGGAGTGAGTTAAACGCAGCACAGTCGGCCTAGAGCCGGTGCTACCACCATGACATGACGAGGTGCCATCCTCGTGCCATTGTGACAGCAATTATGGCACCTCGCGCTTATCGCCGAATACGTGACCAGCTGGCGAACATCGGCTCCGCGGCAAAATATCCCACTACTCAAATATTCCTCGCGATCTGGTCGTCATAAAACCCGCACCATATTAAGTAAAATCCAATTGGGCATGAAAAAGCCATGTTTTGAAAAAGCTACTTGGATTTTTAGTCAACTTATTGAAACTACCATCTCTTCAACTTTATTTTCGTGTGGCAACATTGATAATCTGTGGCCCACAAAGATTTGACAGTTCGCGGACGGGCAGTGGCGGAGCAGGACGCTGGCGAATAGAAGAAGCTGTGCATGAAATAATATTACAAAAACAATCAATAAACAAAACTGCTTTGGCCTTCAACATTTCAAGAGCTTATTTAGCGAAAATTGTGAAGAAATTTAAATCCTCTGGCGAAGAAACTTATAAACACTGTCCAAATATAGGAAATAAACGTATCTTCACTCTAGACCAGGAGCAAAAACTGGCAGATTATCTAAAAACTGCATCCAAAATGTGTTATGACCTGACAAGAAATCAGGCCAAAAAATTAGCATACGATTATGCAGTATTAGCCAACAAGATTTGTCCCGAAACTTGGATTGATGGAAAAATTGCTAGTGACGATTGGCTCAGAGGATTTATGGCCCGAAATAAAGATCTTTCCATCAGAAAACCAGAAAGCACATCACTTTCAAGAGCCACAAGTTTTAATAAATATATTGTTGGCGAATTTTTCGAGAAACTCACGTCAGTTTATGCAAAACATAAGTTTCCGCCGCATATGATATTTTATTAATACAATCCAGACCAGATTGTATTCATAATTAACAATAATATAATATTTAGTGCCACAATTCCACGAGCCATCGATGTTTACTTACTTATAGCTCGATACGTCGCTATGATCGTGATCTAGGAAAAACAATAAAGGACAAGTGTATACGCAGCTTAGCCAATAAAAAATGGCAGTTGAGAATCAAAATCGCTAAACAACAAGTTGTGATTGGGTGGCGGTATTTTTTGTCGAACTAATCAGGACTCAACATTTTCCCGCCAACCGAACTGACGGTTGGGAACAGCCGACGCCATGAGCAAACAAGACGGCGTCTTTCAGCTTCACTCTGTAACTTCACACACTGGCCTCTGAGTATCATCAAAGAATTTTACTTAAATAATTATCTTAAACTTAGTCACTGATTTACAGTAATTGTTTGCCCTTAATTTGCTAATTATTTTCATTATCGGAATCGTGTTCATTATTGGAATCGTTTCCAATAATGGATTTCATCAGCAAATTCCGAGGAGAGTCTTAACTGGGTTAACCGAAACGGTTTTTTTTACAGTTCCTGTCGGAGGCGGGGGCAGACGACTGTACCGGTGCAGTGCTGCCGGGTGCCGGGCGACCTTCAACGTCCGAGGCGGAGTGCTGGGCGAGGTCAACGGGCTCCATGATCATGACCCAGAACCCTGGGTTCCTAACAGGTAAGCAATATCACTTGAAGCTTCATGTGAGGCAGGCTCCCAGGGTTTGCCAGCAAATTTCGAGGATTTGTCTAACTCTAATGACGCCTTAGTTGCGAGTGCTAAAGAAAAATTTCGAAGTTCGCGAGTATAGTATTGTTTACAAACAGTAAAAAGTATATCAAGTGAATAGAAGAAGAGCTGGCGACTGACTTCGCACGACGCATCAGTATTGCGATACAGCGACGAAATGCCGCCAGCATCCTCGGTACAATGCCACAAGGGCCAATGTTAGATATAGGTTAGGTTAAGTTAGATTTAATCTATGTACATAAATACATAAGCCAAAGCCACGCGGTGCCGCAGGCGGCCGCGCCGCGCCGCATTCAATTCAACCGGCGGCGCCCGGCCGATGACACCCAGTCGATCATAATTTTAAATTATTTCACGATGAAAGAGATCGCCGTGTCGCTGCCATTCCGGTCTGAATCAGCCCAAACTCAAACTTACCCGTTTTTTTTTCAGGAATCAGTTGTATCAAAATTTGAAACAACGTAGTCATGACGAGGGTCTTGACTATAAACTCATCTACCTGGAGGAGGCGGCTAGGTAATATTTTATTTTCATTTATTTAATTGGTTCTGCCTGGATATGTATTCTTAAGACTTCTAGTCTCTAGATCATACCATGATCCTACATGCTGTTAAGTGTTAGCTGGTATATTGCCCTTTCTAAGTAGTATTAAATTTCATTTAATGAATATTATTATTACAATGCCACAATGGCCTATCTTAGAATAAAGATATAGATTAGTTAAGTTAGTTAATATTATTATTTATAGTTGTTTATAAATTACAATAGTTGAATTAGGTAATTAACATGTTATTGGTGTTCATTTGAGATACCCAGACGCTGCCCCTCACCTGCCTTTTGATAGTGTGGTGCCAAATATGCGAAAATGCCGTAGCAGGACTCTGCCTCCTATTCCCAGGACATTGGCCAAATATGCCAATGCTATCCAGGAATATCCCGAGTACAGACATATGTACTAGGACAGGGTCCGGGCGCCGGACATTAATATAAATAGTATACGCACTAATTATAAAAGTTTTACAAATCTATATGATTTGCAATTCCCCGTAAAATAGAGATGGTATCCATATTCTCTTTATGATGGTAATGCCTTTCAATAGCGTTATAACGCGTCGTTCCTTTTTTTCTTTGTGGTGTTTTTTCAACATTTGCTATTGACCTTTCAATGGTAAAATTAGTTGAAATCTGTTCCTTTACCATGTAATTTATGGTCACGTATAGACCATAACGTTTGTTATTTAAAAGAGAGTTCCATCGCCGGTGCCAGGCCTCCACATTATTTAGCGTTCTCGGGAAACCTGCCGTATTGTTGACATGGACAGACCATAAGTTTGGTGGGAACATTGGATTGGTTCTTGACACATTAAGTTTGGTTCCTTGGAGGCGTTCCTTATTTTGTTGCACCTGCAACTTTCTATTGATAACTGCCGACCAGATGCAACCAACAGGTGCAAATACAATAGATAAGGAATTTTATTTAAGTGATTCATTGTTTTGCATTTTACACTGTGCTAAATGATAATGAATAAAATTAACTTACCTGATGGATTCTTTAAGCCGACAGATAAACCGTTCATGAGTGCTTGTCTTGCGTTTTGAATTGTAGAGTCAACCCATATCTTATTTTTAGTATGACCCACGTTGACCCAGTCTCGTCCAAATAATAAATCTTCTTGTTGAAGTCTCTGGCTTCCTTTATGCTTTGCAAATAATTCCTTCTCCAATATTCTAAATCTTCACGATCACTCATCATACTATTACGAGTTCTTTTCATAAACTTGAAACCCATATGTTTTAGTAGTTTGTGAAATGTCGTTCGTTTATAATTGGCTAGACTTGCATCGTCGTTTACTATCGCCAGTATTTTATCTAGGGATGGAATTTCATTCCTTGAATAAAATCCATGGATAATTCTTCGTATTGCGTTTTCAGTGAAGCTGTCAGTTGTGCTTATCACAGATTTGCGTGTCGTTTGTTTTATAGGCGAATTAAGGACGCCTTTCTTCTGCTTTTCATTTACAATTCTGTGTACGGATACCCAGTGAATGCCTTATGAGGAAGCAATTGTTTTTGCAATGTCATTTTTCGAGGCTTATGGGGTCTCCTTTGAAAAGGTATCATACAAGTTGTGTATCATTTTGTGAAGAAAAGTGCTGTTTACGCCTTTTCTTTATCACTTCTTGTGAATTATTCATAATTCACCAATAATCAGTCCAATATCAAGCCGTATCACAGAATAAAAGTACGAAACAGTCCAATTAACAAGCCAGGTCACTGAGGTAGCAGGTAAGGTAGTTTTCTCCTGTTAACTTTCTTAAACGAACAGGGTATAGATGCACAAATGGCCCTGATACAGCAGATGAAGACAAAACTTTCGTCTCAACCTGCCACAACAATTTACTTTCAAAGCGATTGATTGGCAAAGTTGGATCACAAGATTTGAACAGTACAGGGAAACTACTCGTTTAAAAATCGTCTACTACACGGCAGGCAAGACAAAAGTGTATAGCAGAGCTAGATTTAACACAAAAACAAGACGAAAGCATAGACGAGTTCATCACCGACTTACCCTTACAAAGAAATGTGAATTCGGAATACTCGAAGACGAGCTCATCAGACAGAATCGCCGCAGGTATGAAAGACACCTAACTCTCAAAAGCACTTCAAAACTTCGCACTCCAAAACACAAGTTTTCTGAATGTGAAGCTGCAAACTCTACTTGCAACGGATGTGGAATTAAAGGCCACTGGCTAGTGAAAAAAGCAAGAAGAAAAAAGACAACAAGAAAGAACAGAAAACATTAAACGAAGTAACAGAAGATGATTAAGAATGTTCTTTGTAGTGTTGGGAAAGTTGCCAGTGGCGGCACATCACTACTTATAATCTCACTACTGTAATCTTACCTATCACTTTCACTGCATGTGCAGATAGTGATTATATATATGCACTTTTAAGTATAGTCACATAGATAAATAGTTAAGCATGCGGAGTTTACCTGAAAGTAATTGTTACATTCACAATAAAAAGAATGAGTATGTGCACATTTTTTTCTGTAATAGTGCAAACAATTGTTGGTAAACCAATAAATAAATATAAAAAAAAGATGAATTTTTCTTTGGTACCGTACAAAAGTCTGAGAAAATCATTGACTCTGTGAATTCAACACGCTCAAGACCGAAATATGTTACACTACAAGTTAATGGCCAAAAAGTGAAATTCAAGATTGACACTGGTGCATCGGAGACAGTTATCAGCCCGGAACTAAGACAGAAACTTAATTGACCCATACCATCAAAAGTCAAAGAGAAACTCCCGGAATCAGAATATGAATTCATATTATGAATACTTACTCTGATTCCAGATGTAGGTATAAGGCCGGCCTAAGAGTATTAATTCATATTCTGATTCCGAATGTATGAGGCCGGCCTAGGACGCCAATGTGTCAAGTGTTTGTCGAATAAATAAAAAATGATGACTAATATACGCTGCAGCCAATCTTCTTCTTTTCAGACTTCATTTTTAAATTGTAACAAAAAAATATCATTTCTAAAACAATATTTTACGCAAAGTCTTAGCGTTAGCCATTGGCAACTTGGCTAAGCATCCTGGAATTCGAGTAGTCATCTTACAGTATACGGTAATATCGGGAACCTCCCACAGACTCACATGGTCTAGTTGTCTTTGTTTCACTTGCACTGAATGGTAATCGATGAATCTCACCCTCCAAACAGCTCTCACACTTTACATCCGTGTCATCTTTCACTGTAATATTGTTATTATTAAGCACAGTTTTGATCTGACGCATGTTTTGATGTGATAATCGTTGATACCATTATTTTAAGTTTGGTTGCACAAGAGCCACATTTGCTGTTCCTTGTTTGTAACGCACTTCCAAGAAGCACATGACGATAAGCCCCACAGCCAAGCCACACAGTTTATTCTGTTTATAACTTTTACAATTTTTACAAGGTTTATTGTCCGTGAATCCGTGACCAACACATAAGGGAACATACCCATATTACGTGACCCTTTTCTAAGCGTTTTTGGACCCCCCGTATATGCCAAGACAACCCCCCCTCCCCCTAGTTTTCACGTGGTATTTTTTGGTCTATGAAAACGCGTACTGCGAGAGTAGGTTGCAGGCGTAGGTGGGATGGTAAATTTTAATTGTAGAATTGTACTTTTAGTTTTAAAAATTGTAGTGATGAGTCCAATTTCAATTACATTATTATAAAATAATCTCCAAATATACCTACTAGTCAAGTGACAGGGTACCAGAAACAACCTGGTGACCAAGAGTGGTACTTTGACGGACCCCCTCCCCCCCTAAACAGTTCACGTAGTATACGGTTACACGACTGGCAGATAGTAAGTTTGTTTTCAATTCCGGCACGAATAAAACATTGTTAAATAATTACCTTAAACTTAGACACTGACTTACAGTTATTGTTTGCCCTTAATTTGCTAATTATTTTCATTATCGGAATCGTGTTCATTATTGGAATCGTTTCCAATAATGGATTTCATCAGCAAATTCCGAGGAGAGTCTTGACTGGGTTAACCGAAACGGTTTTTTTTACAGTTCCTGTCGGAGGCGGGGGCAGACGACTGTACCGGTGCAGTGCTGCCGGGTGCCGGGCGACCTTCATCGTCCGAGGCGGAGTGCTGGGCGAGGTCAACGGGCTCCATGATCATGACCCAGAACCCTGGGTTCCTAACAGGTAAGCAATATCACTTGAAGCTTCATGTGAGGCAGGCTCCCAGGGTTTGGCGGTGGGCCCGCGAACCTAGCGGGCCTACAGCGAACATTGGAATCCGCAAATTTCGAGGATTTGTCTAACTCTAATGACGCTTTAGTTGCGAGTGCCAAAGAAAAATTTCGAAGTTCGCGAGTATTGTTTTCAAACAGTAAAAAGTATATCAAGTGAATAGAAGAAGAGCTGGCGACTTCGCACGACGCATCAGTATTGCGATACAGCGAGAAAATGCCGCCAGCATCCTCGGTACAATGCCACAAGGGCCAATGTTAGATATAGGTTAGGTTAAGTTAGATTTAATCTATGTACATAAATACATAAGCCACAGCCACGCGGTGCCGCATTCAATTCAACCGGCGGCGCCCGGCCGATGACACCCAGTTGATCATAATTTTAAATTATTTCACGATGAAAGAGATCGCCGTGTCGCTGCCATTCCGGTCTGAATCAGCCCAAACTCAAACTTACCCGTTTTTTTTTCAGGAATCAGTTGTATCAAAATTTGAAACAACGTAGTCATGACGAGGGTCTTGACTAGTGATGTGCCGTTCCCGGGAATATTCCCTACGAGGGAATATGCCCGGAAACATTCCCGGGAATATGCCCACTCAAAGGGAATATAGGGGAATATTGAAATTGTGTATATATACAAACTTCATTTTTCGGAATTACGCTAAAATGTAAATCTTAAACCGTGTAACTGGATAATAAACGGAGTAACTTACATAGTATAGTAAATTCCCAATACGCCCGGGCATATTCCCATTGTTCCCGGGAATATTCCCAACGTTACTGGGAATATTCCCTTGGTTAAAATAATACACATTTTAAAAGAGTATATCTTTATTACGCAAAAACGTTACAAATTATTACAGGTTTACTTTTAAGTACAATTAAATTTATACTTGTAAAAAAAAGGTAAAATACCAAATAAAGGAAAAAATCTTGGCATGCAGAATGCACATAAAGTAAAAAATCGTAAAAATTATGGGAAGCAATATTAACTAATCATCACAGTTCAATTTATTCCGTGCTCATACTGCTCATGGATGTATTTGGTATTTCTGCTGTGATTGAGTTTTGGCTCGGCTCTCGATATTGAGTAGGTGGCGAGTGGCAACGTCGAACAACTGGGTACATCATTCGCTTCACTTGAGCCACTATTTGATTTGTTTTTTTTTTTTATGTTCTTTAAAAAAACACTGCACTTCACTTCACATGGTGTTTTAAAGCATTTAGCTAAGTGGTAGACGAATTTTGTGGCATTTTTGTACGAATACAGAGCATTGCAATAATTGCAACAATAATACTTTATTGTTAACAGTTAGCGTGGTGAAATGTTCAAAAACTTTGCTCTTTGGCTTCATGATTTAAGCTTATATACGAACGTATTCACTGCACTAGATCCATAAGAAGACTGCAGAGCAGAATTGCAGATGTAGTGAATAATGCCTTATCTATCTTCGTATTTTTACGGAAATGCCCGATCGTGTCATGCTTACTATGTGCACTGACCCACATGCATGAGTGAGATAGCATAGTATGACGCACTCGGGCGTTTCCGAAAAAATACAAATTACAAAGGTAAGAAAGACTTTATACACTAACATCTGTAGTGCACCACGTGGTCGTCATGTTATTACTTTTAAAAGCAAATGAAACGTCTAATATTTGATATATATTGAAAAAATTAGAGAAAAAACATACTTATGTTATATTTAATTACTTAATTAAGTACATGCGTTCTGTAAAAAATGGAATTTAAAAGAAAACAAACACTTAATAATGAAAAATATCTCAAGTAAATATAAAATTCAATTAGATAGGAAATAAACTACAGAACCCTAAATATGCAGTTTTTGGTAAACCTCTTTTCTACCGTACTTTGAATTACATTTAAATTCTATTAAGATTTTAAACAGGAAACAATATTTCGATATTCCCTTGTCAGGGGAATATTCCCGGAAACATAGGAATATTCCCGTTGGGAATATTCCCATTCCCGGGCATATTCCCGCGGCACATCACTAGTCTTGACTATAAACTCATCTACCTGGAGGAGGCGGCTAGGTAATATTTTATTTTCATTTATTTAATTGGTTCTGCCTGGATATGTATTCTTAAGACTTCTAGTCTCTAGATCATACCATGATCCTACATGCTGTTAAGTGTTAGCTGGTATATTGCCCTTTCTAGTATTAAATTTCATTTAATAAATATTATTATTACAATGCCACAATGGCCTATCTTAGAATAAAGATATAGATTAGTTAGGTTAGTTAATATTATTATTTATTATCATTTATAGTTGTTTATAAAGTACAATAGTTGAATTAGGTAATTAACATGTTATTGGTGTTCATTTCAGATACCCAGACGCTGCCCCTCACCTGCCTTTTGATAGTGTGGTGCCAAATATGCGAAAATGCCGTAGCAGGACTCTGCCTCCTATTCCCAGGACATTGGCCAAATATGCCAATGCTATCCAGGAATATCCCGAGTACAGACATATGTACTAGGACACGGTCCGGGCGCCGGGTGGCGGTACAGCGGTCATACTGGCCGCTCCAGGCTATGCTGAAATGTTGCGTGCTGCCGAAACCATCCTAGCTCACGTCACTTTTGCAGGAATGACCGCTGTGCAAATTTTAACTATCCACTGCAGTATTAATGGGTATTATTATCACCCTGTTATAGCGCTGATGGAACACCGTAGACGAGACCTGTACACGGCGGTGTTCCAGCGAGTTTGGGAACTCGCGGGCCAACCCTAGCCACAGACAATAGTCACAGATTACGAAAGGGCCATACAGGCGGCACTGGCTCTTGTATCCGGTTTGCCCACCAGTGGATGCTTCTTCCACTATTCGCAGGTAAAACTTTTATTATCTTTAATTTTATGTACAAGTTTTCCTTAAAATGGTATTTACCATCCATAAGTGCAATATGATTTTAATTATATGACTGCTTGAGAAATTATTAGTACCTAGCCGGCTGAATGTCAAAAGTGAATTCAGGAATTGGGTACACTATATTTCCAAGAGTTGCGTGTTTTGTTCTTGAGTACTTAGCCACATGTTTCAACTAGAACATATGTTTATTTCAGAGACATAACAAATTTCAGGCATTAATTCGAAAGGCGAAGGCACTCAATACAGACGTGAGAAACATTTCCCCGGGGCACAGGCTGGTGCGCCTATACTGCGCCCTGGCGCTGTTGCCGCCTGGCCGCATTCCTGACGCCGTGACAGATATGGCTCATGTGGCACGTGCTGAAGGCCTGCCCTTCAACACTGACTTTCACAGTTACTTCGTGGATTTTTGGATGATCCAAGTAATTAGATAGTCCATTTAGTATGCAACGAACTATCACGCGAAAATGCCGTAGCAGCGCTCGGCCTCTTCTTCCCAGGACATGGGCCGAATATGCCAATGCTATCCAGGAATATCCCGAGTACAGACATATGTACTAGGACACGGTCCGGGCGCCGGGTGGCGGTACAGCGGTCATACTGGCCGCTCCAGGCTATGCTGAAATGTTGCGTGCTGCCGAAACCATCTTAGCTGACGCCACTTTTAAAACATTGCCAGCAGGAATGACCGTTGTCCGATGTCGCAGCGTTGTTCGGAAAGAGAAGGCACGCGAGATATATGGGCGTCTCTCGTGTCAGACGTCGTCACTTTTCGAACTGACTCAAAAACGTACTGCGGTCTGCCACAGACTGCCACATTACACCCATGATGGACGCCATATTGGATTTGTTCCCATATTCGAGTTTTTACACTGCTACCAACATTAGTACGAGATTATTTATTACAATCATTATACAATTATTATCTAAATATTTAGAAAATAGAATAAAAATTAGTTTTTTCAATTATTTTAATTGTATAGATTATATTTTTGTACCAATAACTAATTTCATATTATGCAAAACTATTTTTATCACAGGCAAGTAAGCACGATTTTAAAAGCAAAGTTATCCATAGACAATGACAGCTGCATTAAAAAAAACCTTCCCGCTTTCCGCTAGCAGTTGAAAGTCCTGCCGAGAACTCCGACATTGAGTTTCGATCATTTGTCTCTGTCACTTGAAGAAAATTATTATTAGAGTAACAGAGATGGATGCTCGACTTTTGCGAATTTCGAAGTTCGTGGACGGCCCCCAGTTCAGTATAGCGCTCGGTTTGATTTGAGTCGATTTGCATTAAAGTTTGTGCAGTGCCTTAAATCTATCTAAAATATGAGTTTTTCGTCATTAATTTCTAATGTTCTGCCTGCTCTTCTTGGGAATGCAGGTAGGGATGAGCTATCAATGTTATATTAGTTATACAAACTATGTGTTATTTAAATTAAGCGGTGATATAGCGAAACCTACAAAGAAAAAAAAGATGACAGATGATATGTGTATTTATTGCACTGAAATTCACGGAAATACACGGAAAAGTGATGCTTGGGTACAATGTCTCAAGTGTAAAAAATGGGCACATGAAGGCTGTACTGGTTGGGAACTTGAAGATCTTGACGAGTTCCATTGCTATCGTTGCCCGGGGTAATATCGGGTATAGCAGCTGGTACACCGGGTACACCCGGCTTTGGACTACCCATGGGGCAAAAACGTAGGCTATTAAATTTTGTTTATTTTTCTAATAATCATTTTTTTATTCTTTTTTTTCCTTAAGGTCCTGGTTTTACCCCACTCTCCCCTACTAGTCACATGACAAGGTACCAGACCCCGCCTACCCCTGGGACCAAGAGTGGTACTTTGACGGACCCCCCTCCCCCCCTAAACAGGTCACGTAGTATGAGTATATTGGGTATGTTCCCTAACCTCGATCGGTTACACGATTGGCAGATAGTAAGTTTGTTTTCAATTCCGGCACGAATAAAACATTGTTAAATAATTACCTTAAACTTAGGCACTGACTTACAGTTATTGTTTGCCCTTAATTTGCTAATTATTTTCATTATCGGAATCGTGTTAATTATTGGAATCGTTTCCAATAATGGATTTCATCAGCAAATTCCGAGGAGAGTCTTGACTGGGTTAACCGAAACGGTTTTTTTTACAGTTCCTGTCGGAGGCGGGGGCAGACGACTGTACCGGTGCAGTGCTGCCGGGTGCCGGGCGACCTTCAACGTCCGAGGCGGAGTGCTGGGCGAGGTCAACGGGCTCCATGATCATGACCCAGAACCCTGGGTTCCTAACAGGTAAGCAATATCACTTGAAGCTTCATGTGAGGCAGGCTCCCAGGGTTTGGCGGTGGGCCCGCGAACGTAGCGGACATTGGAATCCGCAAATTTCGAGGATTTGTCTAACTCTAATGACGCCTTAGTTGCGAGTGCCAAAGAAAAATTTCGAAGTTCGCGAGTATAGTATTGTTTACAAACCGTAAAAAGTATATCAAGTGAATAGAAGAAGAGCTGGCGACTTCGCACGACGCATCAGTATTGCGATACAGCGACGAAATGCCGCCAGCATCCTCGGTACAATGCCACAAGGGCCAATGTTAGATATAGGTTAGGTTAAGTTAGATTTAATCTATGTACATAAATACATAAGCCACAGCCACGCGGTGCCGAATTCAATTCAACCGGCGGCGTCCGGCCGATGACACCGAGTTAATCATATTTTAAATTATTTCACGATGAAAGGGATCGCCGTGTCGCTGCCATTCCGGTCTGAATCAGCCCAAACTCAAACTTACCCGTTTTTTTTTTCAGGAATCAGTTGTATCAAAATTTGAAACAACGTAGTCATGACGAGGGTCTCGACTATAAACTCATCTACATAGAGGAGGCGGCTAGGTAATATTTTATTTTCATTTATTTAATTGGTTCTGCGTGGATATGTATTCTTAAGACTTCTAGTCTCTAGATCATACCATGATCCTACATGCTGTTAAGTGTTAGCTGGTATATTGCCCTTTCTAGTATTAAATTTCATTTAATAAATATTATTTTTACAATGCCACAATGGCCTATCTTAGAATAAAGATATAGATTAGTTACGTTAGTTAATATTATTATTTATTATTATTTATATGTAGTTGTTTATAAATTACAATAGTTGAATTAGGTAACTAACATGTTATTGGTGTTCATTTCATATACCCAGACGCTGCCCCTCATCTGCCTTTTGATAGTGTGGTGCCAAATATGCGAAAATGCCGTAGCAGGACTCGGCCTCCTATTCCCAGGACATTGGCCGAATATGCCAATGCTATCCAGGAATATCCCGAGTACAGACATATGTACTAGGACACGGTCCGGGCGCCGGGTGGCGGTACAGCGGTCATACTGGCCGCTCCAGGCTATGCTGAAATGTTGCGTGCTGCCGAAACCATCCTAGCTGACGTCACTTTTGCAGGAATGACTGCTGTGCAAATTTTAACTATCCACTGCAGTATTAATGGGTATTATTATCACCCTGTTATATCGCTGATGGAACACCGTAGACGAGACCTGTACACGGCGGTGTTCCAGCGAGTTTGGGAACTCGCGGGCCAACCCCAGCCACAGACAATAGTCACAGATTACGAAAGGGCCATGCAGGCGGCACTGGCTCTTGTATCCGGTTTGCCCACCAGTGGATGCTTCTTCCACTATTCGCAGGTAAAACTTTTTTTATCTTTAATTTTATGTACAACTTGTACAAGTTTTCCTTAAAATGAAATTTACCATCCATAAGTGCAATATAATTTATAATTATATGACTGCTTGAGGAATTATTAGTACCTAGCCAGCTGAATGTCAAAAGTGAATTCAGGAATTGGGTACACTATATTTCCAAAAGTTGCGTGTTTTGTTCTTGGGTACTTAGCCACATGTTTCAACTAGAATATATGTTTATTTCATAGACAACAAATTTCAGGCATTAATTCGAAAGGCGAAGGCAGTCAATACAGACGTGAGAAACATTTCCCCGGGGCACAGGCTGGTGCGCCTATACTGCGCCCTGACGCTGTTGCCGCCTGGCCGCATTCCTGACGCCGTGACAGAAATGGCTCATGTGGCACGTGCTGAAGGCCTGCCCTTCAACACTGCCTTTCACAGTTACTTCGTGGATTTTTGGATGATCCAAGTAAGTAGATAGTCCATTTAGTACGCAACGAACTATCACGCGAAAATGCCGTAGCAGCGCTCGGCCTCCTCTTCCCAGGACATTGGCTGAATGTGCCAATGCTATTCAGCAATATGCTACGTACAGACATATGTAGTTGGACACGGTCCGGACGCCGGGTGGCGGTACAGCGGTGATACTGGCCGCTCCAGGGTATGCTGAAATGTTGCTACTACTATCCTGTTATAGCGCTGATGGAACAACGTAGACGAGACCTGTACACGGCGGTGTTCCAGCGAGTTTGGGAACTCGCGGGCCAACCCCAGCCACAGACAGTAGTCACAGATTACGAAAGGGCCATGCAGGCGGCACTGGCTCTTGTATCCGGTTTGCCCACCAGTGGATGCTTCTACCACTACTCGCAGGTAAAACTTTTTTTATCTTTAATTTTATGTACAAGTTTTCCTAAAAATGAAATTTACCATCCATAAGTGCAATATAATTTATAATTATATGACTGCTTGAGGAATTATTAGTACCTAGCCGGCTGAATGTCAAAAGTGAATTCAGGAATTGGGTACACTATATTTCCAAGAGTTGCGTGTTTTGTTCTTGGGTACTTAGCCACATGTTTCAACTAGAACATATGTTTATTTCATAGACATAACAAATTTCAGGCATTACTTCGAAAGGCGAAGGCACTCAATACAGACGTAAGAAACACTTCCCCGGGGCATAGGCTGGTGCGCCTATACTGCGCCCTGCCGCTGTTGCCGCCTGGCCGCTTTCCTGACGCCGTGACAGAAATGGCTCCTGTGGCACGTGCTGAAGGCCTGCCCTTCAACACTGCCTTTCACAGTTACTTCGTGGATTTTTGGATGATCCAAGTAAGTAGATAGTCCATTTAGTACGCAACGGAACTATCACGCGAAAATGCCGTAGCAGCGCTCGGCCTCTTCTTCCCAGGACATGGGCCGAATATGCCAATGCTATCCAGGAATATCCCGAGTACAGACATATGTACTAGGACACGGTCCGGACGCCGGGTGCGGGTGGCGGTACAGCGGTGATACTGGCCGCTCCAGGGTATGCTGAAATGTTGCTTCTACTATCCTTTTATAGCGCTGATGGAACAACGTAGACGAGACCTGCACACGGCGGTGTTCCAGCGAGTTTGGGAACTCGCGGGCCACCAACCCCAGCCACAGACAGTAGTCACAGGTTACAAAAGGGCCATGCAAGTAACACGCTTTTGGTGGGCCCTTCCAAAAGCGATTGCGGTGTCAATGGTTGTCCCAAAGGCAAATGAAGTAGTATTTTTAGACGATGCATTTAAAACGTAACATAACGTCCACTGTAGTTAAATTTGCCTAATACGTTATTGGTGTTAATTTCAGATAACCTGGCGTTGCACCTGATCTGCCTTTTGAAAGCGTGGTGCCAAATTTGATGCAAATGCAGCATCCTCCCTGTACCCAGGACAACGGCTGAATATGACAACGCCGTACAGACATTTGTACTTGGACACGGTCCCAAAGGTAATTATCAGTAATTGAAATATGCATTTATTATCGATCTATTATGCATAACCCAAGCCCTGGACTATACAATAATATTTTTTTCTTTTTAGTGATCAATTGTACTAAAACTTTTGACAATGCAGTCCTAAGCTGACGGCCCTTCCAAAAGCGACTGCGGTGTCAATAGATGACCCAAAGGTTGTGCGCTGCAGAAATCATCCTAACCAACGGCACGTCTAAAACTATGCATGGCTGGCATTGGCTCTTGGTGCTGACGTTGCACCTGATCTGCCTATTGAAAGCGTGGTGCCAAATTTGATGCAAATGCAGCATCCTCCTGTTCCCAGGACAACGGCTGAATATGACAACGCCGTACAGACATTTGTACTTGGACACGGTCCCAAAGGTAATTATGAGTAATTGAAATATGCATTTATTATCGATCTATGTTATACATAATCCAAGACCTGGACTATACAATAATATTTTTTTTGAAATTTACGGAAATACACGGAAAAGTGATGCTTGGGTACAATGTCTCAAGTGTAAAAAATGGGCACATGAAGGCGGTACTGGTTGGGAATTTGAAGATCTTGACGAGTTCCATTGCTATCGTTGCCCGGGGTAATATCGGGTATAGCAGCTGGTACACCGGGTACACCCGGCTTTGGACTACCCATGGGGCAAAAACGTAAAATATTAACATTTAAAGTTGAATCTGTTATTTTATGCGTCATAATGTTAACAGTGATCTCACCTAATAAATACGTTGTGAATTAAGTAAGTTAAGCAGAGGCTATTAAATTTTGTTTATATTTCCAATAATCATTTTTCCTTAAGGTCCTGGTTTTACCCCACTCTCCCCTACTAGTCACGTGACAAGGTACCAGACCCCCCTCCCCCTGGTGACCAAGAGTGGTACTTTGACGGACCCCCTCTCCCCCATAAAAAGGTCACGTAGTATGGGTATATTGGGTATGTTCCCTAACCTCGATCGGTTACACGATTGGCAGATAGTAAGTTTGTTTTCAATTCCGGCACGAATAAAATATTATTAAATAATTACCTTAAACTTAGTCACTGACTTACAGTTATTGTTTGCCCTTAATTTGCTAATTATTTTCATTATCGGAATCGTGTTCATTATTGGAATCGTTTCCAATAATGGATTTCATCAGCAAATTCCGAGGAGAGTCTTGACTGGGTTAACCGAAACGGTTTTTTTTACAGTTCCTGTCGGAGGCGGGGGCAGACGACTGTACCGGTGCAGTGCTGCCGGGTGACCTTCAACGTCCGAGGCGGAGTGCTGGGCGAGGTCAACGGGCTCCATGATCATGACCCAGAACCCTGGGTTCCTAACAGGTAAGCAATATCACTTGAAGCTTCATGTGAGGCAGGCTCCCAGGGTTTGGCGGTGGGCCCGCGAACCTAGCGGGCCTACAGCGAACATTGGAATCCGCAAATTTCGAGGATTTGTCTAACTCTAATGACGCTTTAGTTGCGAGTGCCAAAGAAAAATTTCGAAGTTCGCGAGTATAGTATTGTTTTCAAACAGTAAAAAGTATATCAAGTGAATAGAAGAAGAGCTGGCGACTTCGCACGACGCATCAGTATTGCGATACAGCGACGAAATGCCGCCAGCATCCTCGGTACAATGCCACAAGGGCCAATGTTAGATATAGGTCCGAGGTTAGATACAGGTAGCCCGGCTCTGGAATAGTCTTCCTCGTCACATCAAAAATTCCCCCAGCAAGCTTAGGTTCAAGAAGTCTGTTCGTGCTTTTTTCGCTAGCAGAATAAACACTTAGTGTGTGAGTTTCATACGTTTCGTCTATATGAATATGTATGTATTTAATTGTGTTTATGTAACTTGTAATATGTATATGTATATATATATAGGTATATAAATATGAATCTTATTTGTATTTTATATTTAGAATAGAGTAAGTCAGAATATATCTAAATCTAAATATAGCACCGCCCACAACCTCTCTGCTTCGCCTAAAGGTTAACTGGTAGAGAATGCCCTATGGCATTAAGTTCGCCTTTTGTACTTCTAAGTTTTCTTTTTTGTGCAATAAAGATTAAATAAATAAATAATAGGTTAGGTTAAGTTAGATTTAATCTATGTACATAAATACATAAGCCACAGCCACGCGGTGTCGCATTCAATTCAACCGGCGGCGTCCGGCCGATGACACCGAGTTGATCATAATTTTAAATTATTTCACGATGAAAGGGATCGCCGTGTCGCTGCGATTCCGGTCTGATTCAGCCCAAACCCAAATTTACCCGTTTTTTTTTTCAGGAATCAGTTGTATCAAAATTTGAAACAACGTAGTTATGACGAGGGTCTCGACTATAAACTCATCTACATGGAGGAGGCGGCTAGGTAATATTTTATTTTCATTTATTTAATTGGTTCTGCGTGGATATGTATTCTTAAGACTTCTAGTCTCTAGATCCTACCATGATCCTACATGCTGTTAAGTGTTAGCTGGTATATTACCCTTTCTAGTATTAAATTTCATTTAATAAATATTATTATTACAATGCCACAATGGCCTATCTTAGAATAAAGATATAGATTAGTTACGTTAGTTAATATTATTATTTATTATTATTTATATGTAGTTGTTTATAAATTACAATAGTTGAATTAGGTAACTAACATGTTATTGGTGTTCATTTCATATACCCAGACGCTGCCCCTCACCTGCCTTTTGATAGTGTGGTGCCAAATATGCGAAAATGCCGTAGCAGGACTCGGCCTCCTATTCCCAGGACATTGGCCGAATATGCCAATGATATCCAGGAAAATCCCGAGTACAGACATATGTACTTGGACACGGTCCGGGCGCCGGGTGGCGGTACAGCAATCATACTGGCCACTCCAGGCCATGCTGAAATGTTGCGTGCTGCCGAAACAATCCTAGCTGACGGCACTTTTGCAGGAATGACCGCTGTGCAAATTTTAACTATCCACTGCAGTATTAATGGGTATTATTATCACCCTGTTATAGCGCTGATGGAACAACGTAGACGAGACCTGTACACGGCGGTGTTCCAGCGAGTTTGGAAACTCGCGGGCCGACCCCAGCCTCAGACAATAGCTACAGATTACGAAAGGGCCATGCAGGCGGCACTGGCTCTTGTATCCGGTTTGCCCACCAGTGGATGCTTCTTCCACTATTCGCAGGTAAAACTTCTTTTATCTTTAATTTTATGTACAACTTTTCCTTAAAATGGTATTTACCATCCATAAGTGCAATATGATTTTAATTATAATGACTGCTTGAGAAATTATTAGTACCTAGCCGGCTGAATGTCAAAAGTGAATTCAGGAATTGGGTACACTATATTTCCAAGAGTTGCGTGTTTTGTTCTTGAGTACTTAGCCACATGTTTCAACTAGAACATGTTTATTTCATAGACATAACAAATTTCAGGCATTAATTCGAAAGGCGAAGGCAGTCAATACAGACGTGAGAAACATTTCCCCGGGGCACAGGCTGGTGCGCCTATACTGCGCCCTGGCGCTGTTGCCGTCTGGCCGCATTCCTGACGCCGTGACAGATATGGCTCATGTGGCACGTGCTGAAGGCCTGCCCTTCAACACTGACTTTCACAGTTACTTCGTGGATTTTTGGATGATCCAAGTAAGTAGATAGTCCATTTAGTATGCAACGAACTATCACGCGAAAATGCCGTAGCAGCGCTCGGCCTCTTCTTCCCAGGACATGGGCCGAATATGCCAATGCTATCCAGGAATATCCCGAGTACAGACATATGTACTAGGACACGGTCCGGGCGCCGGGTGGCGGTACAGCGGTCATACTGGCCGCTCCAGGCTATGCTGAAATGTTGCGTGCTGCCGAAACCATCTTAGCTGACGCCACTTTTAAAACATTGCCAGCAGGAATGACCGTTGTCCGATGTCGCAGCGTTGTTCGGAAAGAGAAGGCACGCGAGATATATGGGCGTCTCTCGTTGTCAGACGTCGTCACTTTTCGAACTGACTCAAAAACGTACTGCGGTCTGCCACAGACTGCCACATTACACCCATGATGGACGCCATATTGGATTTGTTCCCATATTCGAGTTTTTACACTGCTACCAACATTAGTACGAGATTATTTATTACAATCATTACAATTATTATCTAAATATTTAGAAAATAGAATAAAAATTAGTTTTTTCAATTATTTTAATTGTATATATTATATTTTTGTACCAATAACTAATTTTATATTATGCAAAACTATTTTTATCACAGGCAAGTAAGCACGATTTTAAAAGCAAAGTTATCCATAGACAATGACAGCTGCATTAAAAAAAACCTTCCCGCTTTCCGCTAGCAGTTGAAAGTCCTGCCGAGAACTCCGACATTGAGTTTCGATCATTTGTCTCTGTCACTTGAAGAAAATTATTATTAGAGTAACAGAGATGGATGCTCGACTTTTGCGAATTTCGAAGTTCGTGGACGGCCCCAGTTCAGTATAGCGCTCGGTTTGATTTGAGTCGATTTGCATTAAAGTTTGTGCAGTGCCTTAAATCTATCTAAAATATGAGTTTTTCGTCATTAATTTCTAATGTTCTGCCTGCTCTTCTTGGGAATGCAGGTAGGGATGAGCTATCAATGTTATATTAGTTATACAAACTATGTGTTATTTAAATTAAGCGGTGATATAGCGAAACCTACAAAGAAAAAAAAGATGACAGATGATATGTGTATTTATTGCACTGAATTTCACGGAAATACACGGAAAAGTTATGCTTGGGTACAATGTCTCAAGTGTAAAAAATGGGCACATGAAGGCTGTACTGGTTGGGAACTTGAAGATCTTGACGAGTTCCATTGCTATCGTTGCCCGGAGTAATATCGGGTATAGCAGCTGGTACACCGAGTACACCCGGCTTTGGACTACCCATGGGGCAAAAACGTAAAATATTAACATTTAAAGTTGATTCTATTATTTTATGCGTGATAATGTTAACAGTGATCTCAGCTTATAAATATGTTGTGAATTTAGTAAGTTAAGCAGAGGCTATTAAATTTTGTTTATTTTTCTAATAATCATTTTTTTATTATTTTTTTCCTTAAGGTCCTGGTTTTACCCCACTCTCCCCTACTAGTAACGTGACAAGGTACCAGACCCCCCCTCCCCCTGGTGAGCAAGAGTGGTACTTTGACGGACCCCCTCCCCCCCTAAACAGGTCACGTAGTATGGGTATGTTCCCTAACCTCGATCGGTTACACGATTGGCAGATAGTAAGTTTGTTTTCAATTCCGGCACGAATAAAATATTGTTAAATAATTACCTTAAACTTAGTCACTGACTTACAGTTATTGTTTGCCCTTAATTTGCTAATTATTTTCATTATCGGAATCGTGTTAATTATTGGAATCGTTTCCAATAATGGATTTCATCAGCAAATTCCGAGGAGAGTCTTGACTGGGTTAACCGAAACGGTTTTTTTTACAGTTCCTGTCGGAGGCGGAGGCAGACGACTGTACAGTCGTGCAGTGCTGCCGGCTGCCGGGCGACCTTCAACGTCCGAGGCGGAGTGCTGGGCGAGGTCAACGGGCTCCATGATCATGACCCAGAACCCTGGGTTCCTAACAGGTAAGCAATATCACTTGAAGCTTCATGTGAGGCAGGCTCCCAGGGTTTGGCGGTGGGCCCGCGAACCTAGCGGGCCTACAGCGAACATTGGAATCCGCAAATTTCGAGGATTTGTCTAACTCTAATGACGCCTTAGTTGCGAGTGCCAAAGAAAAAATTCGAAGTTCGCGAGTATAGTATTGTTTACAAACAGTACAAAGTATATCAAGTGAATAGAAGAAGAGCTGGCGACTTCGCACGACGCATCGTATTACGATACAGCGAGGAAATGCCGCCAGCATCCTCGGTACAATGCCACAAGGGCCAATGTTAGATATAGGTTAGGTTAAGTTAGATTTAATCTATGTACATAAATACATAAGCCACAGCCACGCGGTGCCGTGTTCAATTCAACCGGCGGCGCCCGGCCGATGACACCGAGTTGATCATAATTTTAAATTATTTCACGATGAAAGGGATCGCCGTGTCGCTGCCATTCCGGTCTGAATCAGCCCAAACCCAAATTTACCCGTTTTTTTTTTCAGGAATCAGTTGTATTGTATCAAAATTTGAAACAACGTAGTCATGACGAGGGTCTCGACTATAAACTCATCTACATGGAGGAGGCGGCTAGGTAATATTTTATTTTCATTTATTTAATTGGTTCTGCGTGGATATGTATTCTTAAGACTTCTAGTCTCTAGATCATACCATGATCCTACATGCTGTTAAGTGTTAGCTGGTATATTGCCCTTTCTAGTATTAAATTTCATTTAATAAATATTATTATTACAATGCCACAATGGCCTATCTTAGAATAAAGATACAGATTAGTTACGTTAGTTAATATTATTATTTATTATTATTTATATGTAGTTGTTGATAAATTACAATAGTTGAATTATGTAACTAACATGTTATTGGTGTTCATTTCATATACCCAGACGCTGCCCCTCACCTGCCTTTTGATAGTGTGGTGCCAAATATGCGAAAATGCCGTAGCAGGATTCGGCCTCCTATTCACAGGACATTGGCCGAATATGCCAATGCTATCCAGGAATATCCCGAGTACAGACATATGTACTAGGACACGGTCCGGGCGGGAATTATTAGTACTTAGCCGGCTGAATGTCAAAAGTGAATTCAGGAATTGGGTACACACCCGCCTTTAACAGGGCTGCGTTGGTCGCGTGTGCTACTGACAGTTTCAGAGTAACAGGAATTTGGCCCTGGAACCCGGACATTTTCACTGATGCCGATTTTATGGCGAGTGCCGTTACTGAACAAGAAAATCCAGATGTTCTTGTTCAAAATCCAGCCGAAACGACAAATAATTCAGAATCTGTAATCCCCTCTACCTCAGGAGTCTTACAAGATCCTCAACCCGATAGTAAGGTGGCTAAAGAAAATGCAGCCAACAAAGACTTTTTATCTCCAAGGGCAGAGTCACATAGATTGGCCAATACTGGTACAACCACTGCTTCCTCGAGTTTAGATACAGCGAATGACCCTGTAACAAAACAATCTGTAGCCGTAAATCTAAGTTCAAGCACCAAATCTTCATCATGCAGACAAGGAATCTCCACTGTTTTAGAAGGAAGCACTGATGAAGAACAGATTATTGAAGCCGATCCTGTCATATCAAGAACATCCACTAAATCTGGACCTAAGCCAACAACTAAACTAGAAGTTACGTCCATATCTGAAAAAATTATTAATATCAGTCCTTACCCTAAATCTCAGACCAAAAGATCTTCTAACAGAAAACGCATGAAGTCAGAAATAATTAGTAGCTCACCCTATAAAGCACAGCTAGTAAAAGCAAACGAAGAAAAGGGTAAACCAAAACCAAAAATGCCTAAAAAAGCTTTTAAAGCACCGACAAAACATCAAAAACGCAAGGTTTGGACGTGTGTTGGCTGTCAAGAAGTGTATAAAGAGCCCATTAAAGAGGACTGGATTGGATGCTCAGTTTGCCAAGAATGGTGGCACGAGAAGTGTACTGGCTATTTAGGCTTCGGTATTTTTTTAAATGTGTTTTGTGTATTTTATAAATATGTGAATGTATGACAAAGTGCGGTTTGCGCCATCTTATCGAATTCACTGCGCCATCTTACCCAATGGGTTGTGTAAAACGGCGCATTTCTCAATCGTTGAATTTATTATAATTATTCTCAAGAGGCTATGTTTAGATTTTTTTTAGTAATAGATATTTGTTGCTTATTACAGTTGCCGCCTGGCCGCATTCTTGACGCCGTGACAGATATGGCTCATGAGGCACGTGCTGAAGGCCTGCCCTTCATCACTGCCTTTCACAGTTACTTCGTGGATCCAAGTAAGTAGATAGTCCATTTAGTACGCAACGAACTATCACGCGAAAATGCCGTAGCAGCGCTCGGCCTCTTCTTCCCAGGACATTGGCTGAATGTGCCAATGCTATTCAGCAATATGCTACGTACAGACATATGTACTTGGACACGGTCCGGACGCCGGGTGGCGGTACAGCGGTGATACTGGCCGTTCCAGGGTATGCTGAAATGTTGCTACTACTATCCTGTTATAGCGCTGATGGAACAACGTAGACGAGACCTGTACACGGCGGTGTTCCAGCGAGTTTGGGAACTCGCGGGCCAACCCCAGCCACAGACAGTAGTCACAGATTACAAAAGGGCCATGCAGGTGGCACGCTTTAGGTGAGCCCTTCTAAAAGCGATTGCGGTGTCAATGGAGTCGAATTTTACAATTCATGGCTCAAAGACGCAAGATTAAGCACCTGGCTAGTAAAAAAAAATAGTACTACTGCTTTCTGCAGAGTGTGTGGAAAAACTATGTCTCTGCATAAGGCCGTATTCACTAGGCATGCTGCGTGTAAACCCCATAGAATGTTGATGGAACAAGTCATCACAAATAAAAAAATTTAAGAAGCATGGCCTAAGAAAAATGACCCAACTAAGGATAAAGTGAGACGCGCAGAGTTAAAACTATCAAGCTTTTTGGCAACCCACAATCTTCCATTTTCTGTAAGGGATAGTCTTACACCCCTGTTAGCTGATATTTTTCCTGATTCCACTATAGCCAAAGAATTAAAGCTCGGCAGAACGAAAACAACAGCAATAGTAAAAACAGTAATAGCTCCGGAATTTTAAAAGAAAATCGATAGCTAACTAAAGGGTCCAACAGACTTTTACACATTTATCATGGATGAAACCACCGACTGCAGCGTCGAAAAACAATTCGCATTTACTGTTACGTATCTTGACAAAACCACAAATACTGAAAAAACTGCATTTTTGGAAATGAAGCAAGCCAATTCCGGTTAAGCCGAGGATTTATTCATTTGCTTAGAAGATCGCGGTATCCCTATAGCCAATTTAATGGGGTATTCCTCGGATACCACCAATTCAATGTTTGGTGAGATAAATTCTATGTTTACGCGGCTGAAAGAAGAAAATAAAGAAGAAAATTCCTATGTTTTGGGCCTACTAATAGAGTTTAATGTCCTAACAGATTCCCTTCTCTTGTACAAGCTGAAGCCATCCGTTGACCACCTTGTCCAAACAATTACTATCAATTACATGCAGATAAATAAATGCAAAAATAAAAGTAAAGAAAACATAGATTATAGCATTCCTCGACACATTTTACCCCTGAAAACTGTCTACTTGGGACTTGCTGCTCAGGAATCCTTGACTGAAATGAGACAAGAAGCAAATCCTCCACCGGAATCGGAAATTGACAACTTTATGAAATCTAGCTTAGCTTTTTACATTGAACTTATCAAACAGATAACCATCAGATTCGACTTCTCAGATCCGATTTTTGACATAGTGGCAATAGCAGATCCCAAAAACGCTCAAAACATGAATATGCAAAACCTGACACAAGTTTTGAGCCGATTTCCATTGCTTAAGAGTAATAATTTTATTAACATGCAAGTACTACAGCAAGATTGGAAGGAACACGCACTCCTTGACCAAGCCGAACATGACTTATCAACACATGATATTTAAGAGTACTGGAGAAATGTTTTTAGTATCAAAACCTTGGCTGGAAACCTAAAGTTTTCAAATTTAGGAACTGTTATTTCTGAAGTAATAAATGCAAATATATATTCTTTATAATATTTAATCAATCCTTATAGTAGTTTAATAACATTATAGAATTGACAATTGCAAAAATAAAACCAAATTGGTACCTAACAAATATCTTTCCAGCTGGGTAAGTCCAACTTCGAGAAGGAGATCAATCGTCGAATCAGACTTGGTTGGGCGGCGTTCGGGAGACTACGCAATATCTTCTCGTCCAATATACCGCAGTGTCTCAAGTCGAAAGTCTTCGACCAGTGTGTGTTGCCAGTGATTACTTACGGATCTGAAACGTGGTCGTTTACTATGGGACTCATTAGGAGGCTCAGAGTCACTCAACGAGCGATGGAGAGGGCAATGCTCGGGGTTTCTCTGCGAGATCGCATCAGGAATGACGAGATCCGCAGAAGAACGAAAGTGACTGACATAGCCCGAAGAATCGCCAGGTTGAAGTGGCAGTGGGCTGGCCATATTGCCCGGAGGACCGATGACCGGTGGGGTCGGCGTGTTCTCGAGTGGCGACCACGCACTGGACGGCGCAGCGTGGGAAGGCCCCCCACAAGATGGAGCGACGACCTGGTAAAGGTTGCGGGTGTCCAATGGATGCGGACAGCTCACGACCGATCTTTGTGGAACTCTCTGGGGGAGGCCTATGTCCAGCAGTGGACGTCAATTGGCTGATGATGATGATGATGATGATGAGACTGAAAATCCTTAACTTCTACATAGAAGGAGTAAACCAAATTTACAAGAGGTTCTCCTTTTCAAACCCTGTATTAAAAGCAATTGAAGTACTGGATCCTAAAATAATAAAAGAAAAAAAATATAATAGTCTGGCATCAATAGCCATGCATTTTCCCAATTTAATAGGAGAAAACCAGTTGCAGGTCCTTGATGACCAGTGGACTTGGAGGCTCCTGAGAAACACTGCAGTTAATTTAGATGAAACTGATATTCCAAAATTTTGGAAAGAAATTAGTAAGGAAAAAATTGGGGATGACTATGCATTTACCACATTGAGTACATTCATGGGCTGCTTGATGGTGCTACCACATTCTAGTGCAGCAGTAGAACGGGTGTTCTCTGCTATTAACCTAAATAAAACCCAACAAAGAAACACGTTGAGTTCTAAAACATTGTGTGGAATCATGCACAGCAAACGACTGTACAACAAAACTGCTTGTTTCAGTCATGAAATACCTAGACCTATGCTATCCCTTTTCAACAAGAATATGTATGAGGATGAAAATTATGATGATGAAAGGGAAATGCAAGCTAACCAAAAACTCATAATAAATATTCTTGTTGAAAAAAGATAGCAAATGTGTATACTGCAATTTTTAACTAGATCCCAAAAAAAATACCTCAGTTACTTTCTTATTAACTTGTAATTATGCAAAATTGTAAAAACAAATTATTTCCTTATATCATAGTATTAAAATTAGCAATACATAAATATCTTTAGCTTCATATTTTACAGACGAAACGGGTCTTAAACGCGTAAACTTACGTTGAATTATATCCTGACGTTTCGGGCATCAAAAGCACTTGGCACCGATTGTTTAAGTCAGAGAAATCCGGGACTTAAAGTAGGGCAGAACCTGTTACCCGACTTACAGTTGTTGAATGTCCACGGTTATTCGATAGTCAAGGTACTCGGACCTAGCTGGTCGCTAATGCATCAGCGAGTTAATAAAAATCCCTCCGTCTTAGGGACTTCTTAAATTACAACCCGGTTACCCGGTATTAACACTCAGTTCGTTCTAACTTTAATGCAATATCAGTTATTAATTTTACTTTCTAAACAAATGGCAGCTGAGGGAAAGGAATTTAACTCCTTGTTTTAAATTGTAATCACACTATAAAATTAAGTAGGCGTATCCACCTTTTGAGAATAAATGCGGTTTCAAATTAAGTTAAAAATAAAGGATATCACCCTGAGTAAACGATGTGTGACTGGAACTTGGTTCCCCGCTGGCTCGGCACAGTTCTCCGTAGATAGAGAATCCCACGCCGCGGTGTACAGCACAACCGGAAACGAAAGCCGCCGACACAGGTACGCCGAGGAAAGAATCAAATCGACGATTAAAGTAGAAAACGGTAGATGAGGAACCATAAGCAATTATCCTCTTAAGAAGAAGAACGAATGGGATATAAAAAAAACCCTGGAACAAAATATGTCCATTAATAATCTTATTAGACAAACTACTAATAAGTTGTATTTGTGACTCAGCCTTTATGACTGGTAGTCGGATAAATAATGAACTTACCAGAATCAACTGGGTTTTCAATTAAACATCTTTAACAAAGGACTCCATTTTGAGGGTGACACGTTCTCAATGGGTGCTGAGAATTTTTGTCAAATGACCACAGAATTTCTTCTGTGGTCGAACATAATGGCACCACATTTTTGCTCCCCATTCAAACGAGGCACTTCAGCGCCGGTAGAAGGAGACTTCGCCGACCCTAAGTGCCGCATTCTGAATGGGAAGTCAATGTCACTAAAAGTGGACACATTTGTGGCCACACATATAAAGGCTATTGAGGGTGCTTGTAGGCTTGCGGGTATGAAACAATCACCAATCATCACGAAGGCAGAAAACCAAAATCTTGAAGATTCCGGTATTGTCGACCTGAACCATATACAGAACTGGCTTGGATTGGGCCATGAACCCAAGAAATCAAAATATCTGACTGGTCTCCCTGGAGCTGATATAGATCTTAACAACAGCACAGCTTTAAAAGGTCCTAGTAACAGACTTTTAAAAAATGGCACAGCGGGACCAGTCGTGCCAAATTACCGGGCTGGCACAGTCGTATTTATTAAAAACACGTGCTCTTTTGATTCTGTGTGCCATCTGGTCGCAAATGCATTCAGTACATTCGAGTGTTATCGCGACCAGATGGAAGACACTCAGAATAGTTTTATTATAACTGCGAAGTTATTGCGCGTGACGGTGCGACGGCAAAAACGTATGCAGCGCGCGCAGAAACTTTAGCGTCGATATTAACGCCCACAGGGCATTTAGACCTGCCGCCGACTAAGCGGCGCACCTTAGCTTTAGAGTTCGACGCATACGGTAATGCGGGAACGATGTTGAAAAAAAATATTCACCCTCACGAGTCTCTAGAAGTGGTGTGTGAGGTGGAGCGGCACAATACAAAAATATTGCTCGTGGATCCAGATTCACGAGCACTTGTCAACCGCGGTATGGGAGGTCTGCAGGAGTCTCTGGAAGGGATAGTAAGATGTAGTGACTGCCGGCGTAACTTCGGACCCCACATCTTTATTGATGTTGAATTCCTTTTGTCGAAATTCCCAACACTAACTGGTGAAAGCATCAAAGAGCCCATACACGTGTGCTTTAAGCGAAACATCCAAGGAAGTACTCCTAGGGTGTACGACACATAAACTGCATTCCACCTGTTCCGTCTTTCAGGCGGAACTTTTGGCGATTAACCGGGCATGTGAATGGCTGCCCACACAGACATTCACCAAAATAGTTATACTCTCTGACAGCCAATCTGGTCTTATGGAGCTTAGTAACATCAATAGTCATAACTACTTTGTAGTTCGCATACATGACTTACTCCATAAGGCCAGATGAAAAGGTATAGATGTACAATTCGCTTGGATAAAAGCCCATGTCGGTTTTTATGGTAATGAGGCTGCAGATGCTGCTGCTAAGTCAGCCGCCTTTATGCACAAGCAGCCTGATTACCATCAGACTCCAATCAGTTATATTAAACTGAAAAATAAGGAACTTTCAAAACTTGCATCCGCAGACCTATACAATGACAACAACTCCTGCATCTATTTATACCAAAACCTGGCTTCCTACACATTCCGATCTACTGGACTTCATTATTGTAATAAAACCCAATTTTGCCATCACACAATTTTTAACTAACCACGGATTCCACAAAGAGTGACAATTCAACCACTCAGTCCATACAGCATTTAATCAAAGATTGTCCGAAATTTTAATCTATTCGATTGAATCATACGTTCACCTGCTCACTCTTAAATATTGAACCATTCAACTTGACACAGGTAATAACAAAGGAATCAACAACAAATTCATTTATATCTTACATAACCAAAATCGTAAACGAACTGAAAAAGTTCAACTCCACATAGTTTATGATAAATTAAAAATCAATTCAATGTAACTCACCAATTCCACAATAAACATCACGCTGTAAGAGCATATGAGTATGCCATTAGCTCCGCGCTCTTACAAATATTGTAATACTTAGCAATATTAAAAAAAAAACCTAACAACCTAACCTTTTCTGAGTGCACCACATACTCCTAATGTTCTTGTTCCTTATTTTGTGTTCATTAAATTAATATTTCCTTGCTTCATTGTTCGATATAATTAAGTTTACATTATTGTAGTATATTTAATCTACTGGCAACATATTGCACGCTTATTTTAGAGATTTTAATAAAAAAATAAGTATTTAAGTTGATTCAAACTTGTCCGCCCCACCACCACGCCTAGGCCGGTGTGGTCGGTGGTGATACTCTTCATTATTTTTTCGTGCACGGCAACAGACGCACGAGTCCACTAACCGTACCCTTAAAATAACAGTCTTGGTCGTAGCACTAAAACTTGGCCAAAATGCCAAAACGTAAGCGTACTAACCAAGAAAAATTTGAACATTATCAACGTAAGTTGAAAAAATACAGTGGACTAGTGTTAAGTTCGCCATCTACGGATGATTATTCACGTAAGTACCTTATTTGTTTTTAAAAAGACCATTACGAAATATTAGGCTAAACGCCTTTAATTCGTAATGTCTTGCAAACGTTATCAAACGTAACATTATAAATACCGCGTACTCACTAGAAGACGCAAGCCCGGGGGTTGGCCGTGAGTCAACACGAAGGCAATACACATGTAAGACATGTTAATTCTATTATGAATACATGTTGATATGTTAACACTATCACCTTGATGCTATCCGCGAGATAATATTAAGGAATACGCGCAATCGCGCCACTATGGGGAAAATCTACCCACATTTTTATTATTTTTACCTTGTTATGCTCTCTTAAGTTTTATCAAAATTAAAACATATGTTTTTGTTCTATTCAGAAAGCGACGACTTTCCTGAACAAGACGCCCCGGAAACCGAATCGGTTCCGGACAATTCGCACGAGTGGCACATTGTGAACTCGCCGGGCCCCGAGGAGGTTCAAGAAACCTTACCTGAAGACTCGATGCCGGCTCCTGAACCTGCGGTTCCAGCGCCAGCTCCAGCCTCGGCGCCAGTCCCTGAGAGTCCAGAGGTGCCCGAGTTAGATCCCGAGCTTGTTACTGCGCTAGGGGAAGCGACCGATGATTCGCCCAAATTTGGCGAAAAAATTCACGATAATTTGCCCACACTTTGGCTACCATTACTCCGCAAAGGTTTACCTAAAGAATCAAAGGACAAGATATTGAAAGAATATCTCATACTTGAAAATTGTACTATATTACAAGCACCTAAATTAAATGCGGAAATTTCCGCAGCTATTACTGAAATGGCTCGGAATCGTGATAAAAAGCTAGAATCGGTGCAACAACACCTGGGAATTGGTATTACAGCAGTTAACCGAGCAATAACGACCTTACTGACATCCGACGATAAGGTCAGGGCAATAAAGCTGTTAAGCGATAGCTGTCGCATTTTATCCGATTTACACTTTTGTGAGACCCAAGCGCGACCAAATCTGATTACGCCCGGGTTAGCTAGACCTTTCTTGAACATTATTCAAGACACTGAAAGAGATGAGCTTTTGTTCGGAAATAAACTTGCCGAGAAAATAAAAGCCTCAAAAGTGATTGAAAAACAAGGTTTACAGATCAATAAATCTATTCCTATACGCACACTTGGGACCCAAAGGTAGTTTTAGATTATATTGCTCAATGGTATCCAAATTCGACTATATCTTTATAAAAGATTACCAAAAAACTAGTTGTTTTGTTGGCTTTATGCACAGCCCAACGTGTGCAAACTTTATCTTTGATAAAATTAAGTAATTAACATTTTTCCCCCAATGGGATAAAAATTATTGTATCGGATTTAATTAAGACCTCTTCCGCTGGTAGAGAGCAGCCAGTATTGTTCCTTCCCTATTTTGAGGAAAAACCAGAGGTTTGTGTCGCTTCGGTCCTTCGCGAATATCTCTCCATAACGAACGACAAAAGACCCCATAACTCAGAACGCCTCTTAATGACTGTGAAGCGTCCTCACAAGGACGCGACAGCACAGACAATAAGCAGGTACTCGCGGAGAGCGGCGTGGACGTGGCAACTTTCAGTGCTCACAGCACTCGTCACGCTGCCACATCCACGGCTGCTTCGGCAAGAGTCAAGGTCGACCTAATTAGAAAGGCAGCCGGTTGGACCGCAACCTCACAAACCTTTGCAAAATTCTATCACCGTCAGATTATTGACGAGGGTATTTTTGCAAGATCGGTATGTTGTGATTAATACCGAGATATAAGACTGATTATGATTACAAATAGAAATTTGATTGTTTAGTAATACCTAACTAAATATAAATAAATGATAAATAAATGGTTAAAACTGTTGGTATTTTCATTAAAAGTTGGCAAATTTTTGTCTCTAAACAGCTACAATAATGTAAACTTAATTATATCGAACACTGAAGCGAGGAAATATTAACATATGATCAAACGAGCTTCGCAAGCGAAGTTCGATCAATATTATATGACTCGCTTCATTGGAAGATATAATTACCCTCCCTCCCACTGAACCCAGATTCCAAAGTTTTGCTCAAAACTATCTCTAAAAGAAATGAAGAGTATCGGCACCGACCACACCGGCCTAGGCGTGGTGGTGGGCCGGACAAGTTTGAATCAACTTAAATACTTATTTTTTTATTAAAATCTCTAAAATAAGCGTGCAATATGTTGCCAGTAGATTAAATATACTACAATAATGTAAACTTAATTATATCTTCCAATGAAGCGAGTCATATAATATTGATCGAACTTCGCTTGCGAAGCTCGTTTGATCATATATTATAAATGCATGGGTTATTGTTTTTTCTTTTTATGGAATGAAGTAAAATGTGTGTAAGCTTCACTAACACACATTTTACTTCATTCCATTTGTTCATTTGGGAAAAGGTACTTAATTTCTATTTTTTTTACTGCATCCTGGTTTTTTTCTCTTTTTTTTAGTTACCATCTCCTTTTTTCTTACAGGTTGGAGTTTGCAGCACTGGATCTGTGTCGGTTTTTTGGTCCGCGACAAAGGGCACGCGGCGCGCGAACGCACCTACACTCGCAGTTTTCCGCAGTAGCGTATAAAACATCGGTTGGCTTTCATAAAATGCAGCCAATAATCACCAAACCAATTTGCGACGACGCTCGGAGTTCACCAGTGCTGCTGAGAAATTTCAGTCGCCCCGAAACAAATGGAGACAGCGGGTCGGACTGACAGTTTATTTAGGCGTTATCGCAAAAATCTGTGATTTCCCAAAATCGCAGCAAGTAAGTGGAAATAACGAACTGTCCATACATTTATTATTATTTCCACTAAGTTGCGGCCAAGTTGAACAAAAAAACATAGTAGGTTAAGCAATTATCAAAGCCAACTTAGGACAATTGTGTTTTTCACTTATATTCATTTATTATTAGGGTATTCACATATAAAGATATTATGTACAATGGCTGATAAGAGATCGCTAGAGGCATTAGACAGAACGTTAAAAGACCTTCGTGACAACCAAGACATTTTCGGTGGAGTCTTGATCCTATTGTCCGGTGATTTTCGTCAGACTCTACCGGTTAGGATCAACCGCAGCTGACGAACTTAACGCATGCCTAAAATCATCAAATTAATGGCGTTACGTAAAGACACTTCAATTGACAACCAACATGCGAGTGTTTTTGCAACCCGATCAAACTGCAGAAGTATTTTGCAACACAGTTATTAGACATTTGAAATGGTAAAGTTCCAATTGAAAACTCATCATATTTTTGTAACTGTTTGTTCTTTGATTTTATTAAAAATACATAATATGTATATTACTGTTTTTTTCCGTTCT